>JAJJWW010016900.1:0-130645 GCA_023531295.1 Papaver armeniacum | reverse complement strand
CATAGTAGACATAATTTCCTAGAGGAATAAACTCAAGAGAGTTAGGTTCAGTGATTGGTTTTAGAATGGAAGGTGTCAAGAAGCTCAAGCAACATGCCGATGCGATATTAAGGACTATGCATAATAGTACACCAAGGGGGAATCTTTGATACTTCTACTCCTACTCTAGCTGAAGAAGGCGCAACACTTCTATGGATGGGCTACCGTACAAGAGCAATAGACAATCGAGGATGTGAAAGTTTTGATTCATGCATTCAAAAAGAATTACTAGCAAGGAACCATAATTGATTTATTTTCAATGATAGTTTCGTCATTACTCAACCACTTGTAAGTTCTGAAGATTGTGGACCTGTTCTTGGTGTAAGCCAAGAATAAAAGTGTTCAGTGCCACTAGTGACTCCATAGGAGTAACAAAGTGGCGGTATGAGCATCACAGTTCACATGAAAATGGTCAATTGAGTGTTGGACCTGATCTTGAAGTGTGCACGAGTATGATATGGATACTTAGTGACATTATAACGACTAGTTTTCTTGTGGCTTGTTGGTATGAAATGCCATATCACCGCATCCACATCAATTCTTCCTTATATCCTTGCAAGATTTATCACAATACTTTATCCAAGTGGCGCATATCATGTTTTGTATCCACGTTGCGACTCAACTCATGATCCTTGAGGACAAGGATATTCTAAAGGGGGAGGGAATGTCATTTACCTATTGTGGAAGAAGAGGTGGCGCATATAATTTTCTATGTTGGTTGTTAGTAAATGTAATTAGAGAGTTAATTAGCTTAATAAGGGATTAGTTGTTAGTCAATGTGGTTATAATAGATGGTCGAGATGTGACCACTGAGGGTGTTTAGAAATTAGATCTTGGGTAGTATTTTGAGTGAAGCTTTATAAACACGAGTCCGTAAGAGAGAGGATCATCTAAGAAATTAATGAAAGAATCGGATCGTTTCAAACAATCAAACCGTGTTCACCGAACTCGAGGCTTGATCTCGTGAGGATATTGAGGTTACTATTAAATCTAAACCATTATTATTATGAATCACATCCAGGTTCATGACAATTTCCCGATGTGCCGTAATGGCATTAGAAAACCGAGGTCATCGCATCACAAAACCATTTCTCATTGGTATTAGAAAACCAAGAATTTAATCAATCATGAAAAGTAGTGTTGTTTTCAAACCACATACTATACTAAAGTTTAGGTGCATCCAAACCTATTTTGCGCAAGTCATAAATAAATGGGTTAGAGATTCCTGCCACTATTACATAGAATACAAGTTGTGTTTATATGGGGAATGACTGCCTTAGAGCACCGCTTTGGCAAAACTCATGACATTGTTATCTCAAGCTTGTTTGTAAATGTTAGTGATCAAAACTAAAGTCTTGATTTCTAGTCTACTAATAGTGATGTCTCAAACTAGGATAGATTGTGTAGTTGAGCATTAGACTTCACGGCGTTCATCAATTAAAGACGAAGAACTACTAAGGAGAGCTTGTGGAACTTCATCAACAAAAGGTATGTGGAGACTAAAACTCATCTATCACTTGGAAAGTCTATTTCTACTCTATCTCTTATATTGAGACAAAAGTCGTATTACTATATAGTTGTCGATTATACACATTTGAGATTTCGAGTTGAGATTAACTCACTTACATATTTCTCGAAATATGTGTTGGTAAGCTTTCGCTTCAACGAAGTTCATCTTATATTCTTGACGAAAGTCAAAAGATGATCATGTGAAAATCGCCGAGTAATATCTTACATGGTTTGTGTGATACAATCATTTGATGTAGACTTGGAATGTTTCATTATTATTATTTCAATAACTTGAAAATTGCTTTGATGCTAATAGTGTGTGAAAACGGCATGTTGTCATCCTCTAAGAAAGTTTCAATGATTGAAATAGAGTTTAGAAACTATTGTATTATAAACATAGTGTGCATTCTTGCATGTATGTGATCCATGACCGGAACTAAAGTATGCATACCCGTATGCGTACTTAAAGTTGTGAAATTCGTGTGTACCAAGTACACATACCAGACGCGTACTTGCATGAGGTATAGGTCCTGAATTTACGGGTTTTGAAAGTGTACTTAAGTATGAGTACCCGTTTGCATAGTGGCTAACCCATACTCGTACTGGACTACTTAAGCATGCATACACGTTTGCATACTTGAGTGGTTAAAGTTCTCAAATTCCACAGGTACATGAACTAATATATTTATATATTAAGGAATGCATTCTTTGCAAACCGTGGCTATAATGTTCATGAATTGATTCGAGTGAATCAAACCGATTTTGCTTCGATTGTATTCTTGTATATGAGAATATAGCAATTGAATAAAACTCTTTAGACTAGTTTCATTTGAACTAGTTATGGTTAAGATGAATAAGGTTGATATGAGAGTGTTCATATAGATAACCCTATTTAACTACCGTTGAGCCAACATGGTGCACACGTTTAGGTACGATTACATAAACCTAAATGAAGGTACATTTCATTTGTGTATAACAAGCTAAGTTCGATCTAATGGTTGAAAGATATTATCTTGAGTCTAATCGGGTTTTTATCTAACGGTGAATATTGAATGCTTTGTTACCAAGGTAACTTAGATTGCAAAACCCCGATTTGAAAACTATATAAAGAAAACTCTAGCAACCGGGAAACCTAATCCACACCTCCCGTGTGATACTAGTTGCATAAGCTAGAGTCGATTCTCCTTTAACCTTAGGTTTTCTGAGACCCTATAGGTTAACGACTTAAAGACCTCATTGAATTGTGAAGCCCGAGGCCCAACTATTTTTTCTCACGTAGTTGCGTGTTCGATCTTTTACTTACTATCGTGATTGAGTATTATCTTTGCTAAGATTTGCTTTAGATTTATCTCCGATAGGTAAGATTAAAAGTAGTCACAAACATCTTTGTCTCATCGTTTGTGATTCTACAACATCTTGTTTCGCTACCATACGATTAAGATTAATGTGAGGTGATTGATAATACTAGCCGTTTCTTCGGGAATATAAGTCGGGTTTATCAATTGGTTCCTTGCACCTTGATTTATCAAAAGACGAACAAAATTCGTAGGTATTTTTATGGGAGACATTTATCTATTTCAATAGACTTTTACGTGTGAGACAAATTTGTTTATCAAAATCTTCGACTTTGGGTCGTGTCAACTCTTGGTTGTGGGTAAGATGAAGCTAAGTGAATCATGCGTAGTATCTCGATGGAAGAGAAGGAGACACAATTGTACTGGGAATCAGTGTGAGATTGATTAGGGTTTCAACTACACCAGTCCGAAGTTCATTGGTAGTAGGCTAGTGTCCTGGGAGAGGCTTAATACAAACGTGGTGTGTCTCAAAGTCGACTAGGTCTCGGGTTTTTCTCGCATTTGCGGTTTTTCGTTAACAAAATTCTCGTGTATCATGTTATTTCTTTCCTCATTATATTTTGTTATATAATTGAAATATCACGAAGTTGTGCGTTGAATCGATCAATTGGTAAATCGAACCTTTGGTTGTTGATTGAATTGATTGATCCTTGAACATTGGTCTTTACTGCTCAAATTACTTCTCTTATATTCAACCGTGTCAAATTCCTATTTGCTGATTGCGGATTGAATTAAGAGCTAGAGATATAAAACTCTTTGATATACTTTTCTTTAGATTGAGTCTGGCTGTCTAGTTGATTCTCTTGAAAGTATATTGGAGTTTGTCTATTCATATTGCCAAACGAAATATTGGGTGTGGTTGTTGTACCTTTTTTTGAATCGCATCGGTTAGAGGCATTAGTTAAAAAATTTCACTTAGGTTGGAAGCAACTTATAGGCTTACAAAAGGTCGTCTCATAGGTGAATTAAGTGTGTAGGGTTCTGCGACATCCAAGAGACATAATGAGAACGACTGGAAGCTTAATTTCTAGTGTCGGTCGGTCCTAACTACATCCAATTTAAAGTCCGATAGTTGGTCGGTTGTCCGCTAGCAAAAATATTTTAAGTTCTTTTCACTCACAATTATAGATAAGAGTATAGGAAGAAAAACAAGTTTGATCCTCAGGGAGATATGGGTTGTCAATTTATTTTGATTACTTATGGGAACATGAGTTTTTGATTGTGATTATAACTAAAATATACTAAAGCAATAAAATAGTACGAATATCGAGATAAAGAGGCCGTTAGAGTTTCATCTTCCATCTCCAACATGTTATCGATCGCATCAAACTCAACATTCATTTTCTCTCAATATCAATGACCTTAGAGCGTCTTATCGCAGTTTACACTCGACAAAACTATTATCATCAAAGGCGCAAAAGCCACTCTTTGAATACTTTTCACTAAATAACTTGACGCAAAAGCCACTATAGTTTAACCCAATAAAAGCACTAATATTTATGAGTTGAGGTTTTCTAAGTAATCCGCGCAAGAGCCACACAAATTTAACTTAGTTACGCTTCCATACGTAATTGCATGGTAACATCCCATCATTAACAACTATGTTATGCTACTCATAACAAGGATTACTCAATAATTCTGTATCTCAAACCCTAGTCTAGCAATATATATGAATACATGCTCATTTAATTTGCAACTTAAACAAACTAGCAATCAATCATACGTGGAGTTATAAATAGTATAACGTAAGCGATAATAAGAATAAGAAAAAGAATAAGAAATTATGAATGAATAAGAATGCATACTTCAATTAAATAACTTGTTTTCCAACTTAGGACTGCATCTCTTACCGATAATAAATGTTTAATTCATCATGTATTTCTTAAAATCCATGAAAAATAAAGCAAACCCTAGAAATTATGGAAGAAATCCCAACTCCAAAGCTCATTTTCTTCGCTTCTTGTGTGCAAAACTAATGATCAAAAGATATAAGTGAAAATTTTCCTTAAATAGGGTTCCAAAAGTAGGAGCGTCCGTGCGAATCCCGGCGAAAGTAGCTTCCTAAAGAATGCCCAAAATATCCAAAAGTCCATCCCATAACGTAAATGGCTTGTCAGTTCCTACTATTCTCCACTCAATTGTCGGTTTTGTGAAAATACTTTCTTTTTCTTGTTTTTTTTTTCACGATGGTTTTCTCTTCATTCTACGGTTGGTTGGAGCCAAACTGTAAATTCTCCCAGCTTGTCTACTTTTTTATTTCTTATTTTACGTTTAGGTACCTAAACGTAAAACTCATGTTGCCTTTTTCTCTTCTTTTTTTCCATCTTTTTCCAGCTTTTCCTTCACCGAGTCTCACTGAAACTTCTCTCGATCTCGACTCTTCACTGTTGCAAACCAACAGACAATAGCATAAACTCTTACATCATGTTGGTTTCAAGGAATTGAAGTCCTAGGGAATGCGCCCAATTCCTTGAACCGAACGAGGCAAATGAACTCTATGGAATTAAGATTTTTAATTCCTAGGAATCCAATTTACTCCAAAATAATATATTTTCATTGCATTGGTCCAATGGTGCAATGAAATTTGATTCCGGGGTAAAAACAAAGGTAATTGAATTACCTCAACCGAACATGAATTTTTAGGATTTGAATCGAATTCCTTGGAATCCAGTTCCAAGAATTGGATTACCCCATAATTGAATTCCTAGCTTTCTAATTCTCCCAACCGAACGAGGTGTTATGTTATTCCATGCTCTTCTTTATCAATATCCTCATCTCTAACTTCCATTACAGACTCGAGCGCGATTCATTCTCATCAACTTAATCACCGATGACCATCAAGCATAGACTCAACATAACAACACCATTCATTGGCAGCCCCAAGTAGTGCCTTTATAAATTATGTGCTTCGAAACTTTTTGCAACTTTGACTTGCTTAAAACCCTCGTAACTTCTTCATACGACATCGAATGACCTCATATTCTTTCTCCATTGGCTTCATATTTTTTGCTTTATTCAAATTGATGAGAAGAAATCATGAATTTGAACAAGTTACAGTTCCTTTTGGATGACTCACCTAATAAAACAAATAAAATAGAAAAGTAACAGAGTGACAAAGTAATTCACATAAAAACTAGCAAATAAGTGTAAGAAAGTGATATTTAAAACATGCAAATTATGCAATTATAAAATTCCCCTGCACTTGCCTTTTTTTTTATTCATCGAGCAAACAATAAAACCTAAACTAAAGTACAACAACTCAGTCTTGTTGAAGTCATGGTTGCACTTAGCAATGCAACAAGCCTTTAAACCCCTAGGTATACCTAGTGGACGAGTTATAGTCTTGTGAGGGTTTACAAGAGATACTATTCCAACTTCTAAGTATTCTAAAGTCACAAGCATCTATGTTGAGATTATTAGTCCCACATTTTTTGGGTTATCTAAGATCATGTAGTTTATAATCCTTAGGGCCACGCCACTCATTTCCAATTGGTTTTGAGTTGGATGCCCATATTCTAACATGGTATCAAAGTAGGCTATTTGTGTCGAGTCATTTGACCCCACCTTTACTCCGCGTCACCCGATTTTATTATATCGTTCCACGTGTTACACCCAACGAGGCTACACATGAGGGAGCGTGTTGAGATTATAGTCCCACATTGTGTGGTTTATCTAAGATCCTGTGGTTTTATAATCCTTAGGGCCACTCCACTCATTGCCAATTGGTTTTGAGTTGGATGCCCATATTCTAACAATTCAAGAGCTACGAAGACATAAAGTTTCTGCATACAAATAATAAGAAGTTAGAAGCACAAAAGAACATAATCTCATGATTAATTGTTGAGCGAGAAATAACCAATGCCATGTGAAAGAATTCACGTCGGGAGTGATTGAATATCTCGACTTCTACCTCACCCATAGGGTATGTTGTCTATCAGCATGGAGATCTAGTGCTCTGATAAGTACTGCCGAGCATCCCTGAGTACAAACTTGAAAAGATGGCAGCGACCTGAGAAGGCTCGTATACCATCTCCAAAAAGATAGGTCGGGAGCCTACAGGTCAAACAATTCATTAGGGGAAGAGCTACGCTACTCATACATATCTTACATTTAACTACCTGAAGTTTTTGAGGTGAACAGGTGCCCTGGAACAAGATCTGGAAATAGAACAAAGGTGTCAGGAGGATTGTCTCCGCATAAATGGAAAAGATTTTCACTATGAAAGTTGTTATGATATCTTAATAGTGTTTCCTAAATATAATCCACTCTTGTTTGATTTAAGTAAAATTTTAATTTTTTAATTCTAAACTTTAGTTAATTAAAATTAAATGTGAGTTTTGATTAAATTTAAGTCTAAAGTAAAGTACATAATTATAAATATAATTCTAATTTTCAACTTTACATCTTATTTTAAGTATAATTTACGAGTTAATTAATAGTATTGCACCATTTTACAAGATGTAAACTGGATAATAAATACTTAAACAAAGACCTGCATAAAAATCTCAGACAATCTTTGGGCTCTTATTGAGGAGATTTTCCTATATTCTCATGACTATTGTGGTTAACTTTCAAATTTTCTTTGCCTTTTCCTTAATTTTCCTTTCCTTGAACTCTTCTTTGCCTTTTAGATGCAAGTTTAACTTGGTTAACATCCAAAACTTAAATACTTTCTTGCTCTTTACCTATTTCTTTATGGTCTTTAACCATCACATGTCTTGTTAATAGCAACTTCGATGCATACTCTAGAATAATCAAATTGGGGATTACCAAATCAAGTTGAATTGTATATTATGGTATTTAAAAAACTTTGGGATGAAAAATTTTGTGTAAAAGTTTTAGTGTAAAAATGAAGGTTCAGATTAACATATTTATAAGCAACAGAACTCTATACCGCCGGCAATATAGAATATCGCTAGCATCACTTAATCACTCGGTAGTACTTCTATCACTACACCAGGGACGGGCCTAACAAGGAGCTAACTCAGGCAATAACTCGTCCCTGGTTTTGGTCCAACAATTATATGTTAAGGAATTTTTTCAAAAATATGTGTCCAACCAACCTATTATTTGTGTTAGCCAATGCAAAATCTGGACCAAATAGTTTTTAGCCCATACATTAAGAGAATTAAACTAAAAATTTTGTTTAAAGTATAAAACTTTTTCTTCCCGTTATGTTATTCTCATTTTTCTTTTATAAACTTTAAATTTCTTTTTTCTAATCACCTATTTTCAATAGTGTTTATTCATTTTATCTTTTATTCGTCTATCTATCTAGTATTTTATAGATAAATTCCAATTCTATACTAATTATATAATTCGTTCGAAAATAAATTACGTGGCCTTCAGCCACATTCACAATCGGTAATATTCCATCCATACCAAGTAGCATTTATGGGTCTGTCCCTGCGCTACACACTTTTACCATAGTGGCTAGTTTTTCAGGGCACCTGACATGCTTAAATAGGGAATTTTGATATACTTGCCTTGCAAATCGACCTTAATTTTAGAAACCTGTTTTGAGGCACACTCATTTTTTTTGAGGCATACCTAATGGTGCCAAAATAGGGTCACTAGATAAAAACCATAATCACCCCTTATCCACCCATTTTTGATAATGGCATAACTACCCTTACTTAATTAGCGTCAATGGTAATTATTAGATTTAATGATGTTAATGTTGTAGTAGCATGTGTGGGAATGTGTCTGACCACACATCACATGTGTCAAGATGCATGTCATCTTCTTTCTCAAACTAGACACATGTAGGAATTGTTCTTTCCCTTAAAGTATGGAACAATAAATGAAGAAGCAACTCTCTATTCTTCATGTATTTAAAGTATGGAACAATAAATGAAGAAGCAACTAACTCTCCTTCTCTTTTACTTTGTTTCTTCTCTTGTCTCCATATTATCTTGCTATTTCTCTACTCAATATTTGAACAACCTTCTACACGTTATTAGCACCTTGTTCTTTGTTTCCAATTGAGCATTAATCCTTCACAAACAAAAAAATTGTTGGCTCAATTCTTAAAACAAGTAGGATTTTTCCAAAATAAGGAGGTATATCTCAACCATTAGTATTTATTTACCCTTGTTGAAAGTGATATATTTGTCTCATCTATCACATGACATGATAATATTAGCTCATATTCTTTATTTTAACTACACCAAAAGTTAAAAGAAAATAATCCATTTGATTTTTACTAAGTTGATTTTCAACTTGATAGTGATAGCTTATTTGTTTCTTTATGATCACATGCTTGTCTTCTAACATGAAAGTGACATTTTTTATCTATAGTTTAATTAATTAAAATCATGTGATACACAAAAGTGTAGTTTGCTTTACTTTTGAAAAAAAAAAAATATTGCCCTCACTGATTTTGTTTCAAACTCCCATGTGATGTTGTACTTGATCTTTCATTTTTTTAATAAAATAAATAAATAAATACATGTATGGATATCACCTTTGAAGAATATCATATCATTCTACTTGTTAGCAAATTTATTATACCCATGATGCATATGTATGTATGTTAATTTTTATTTTATGTCATGAATATTCTAGTAATTTATTTTTGTCAAATATTCCTCAAAATTGTAAATTTTTTGACATGTACCTTATCATTAGTATTATATCTCAGTTTTGATATTACTCATGCATGTCACAAATATTGACCAAAACCTATTTTTATCCAAAACGGTTTGCTACTAAATATGCAAACGAATTGCGACTTAAATTCCAATAATTTTATATGTGTATATAAATGATAAATGGGTCTGTAGTTTATTTTTTTTCTTCTAATAAACCTATTTTTAGTTGACTATTTTGTCAACTTTGTTACCAAATTGTTTGCAATTTTTAAACCATAAAGAAATTTGGTTTGCAAACAAAGTTCCCTTGTTAAAAACCATAAAGAAGCTTGGTTAATTAATTTTGTGGACTGGGTTATGATCAAAGATTGGACTATATGACATATCCGTATTACCAACAAAACCATAAAGAAAGTTGGTGATGGGAAAATGATACCGTGATTTGTTATGGACTCAGAAGGACTTGAGCACCATATTAATGTCCTTTATTTTGTCTATGTAGATGGACCCAATTCGACCATAATTCGAACTTTTGGACTCAGCAGGACTTGAGTACCACCGTTGGGTATCTGATGTGGAAACCACCGTTGGGTATCTGATGTGGAAACCACCTTCGTGGCAAAGAACTACACCTCCACTATCAAGCCATCTGTCGACGCTGCTCCGGCAACTGAGAAAGACAAAACTCATGCTCTTATGTTCCTTAAGAGGCATATCGATCCTAACCTACGTTGGGGTTATCATCACTTGAAAACGCCAAAAGATCTATGGGATGCTCTAGATAGCCGTTTTGGGAACATTCATGATTCCTTAATACTACAATTGAACATCTTGTGGAACGAAATCCGCTTCCTTGATTATGTAAAAGTGAATGATTTCCAAAAAGACATGCTGCAAATTCAGGCATGTATGGACTTTTGTGGAAAGAAACTTACGGATGAGGAAATGATTCAGAAAACCCTATCGACCTTTCCCACCTCGTCCATGATACTAGCGAACCAAAGATCGTTTAGAGGTGGACAACAAAAGAATCACCACATTCAGAGGTTGATAAACTTATTGCAAGTGGCCGAAAGGCACAATGAGATTCTTGTCAATAAAATGCCCGAGTCATCGGAAAAGAAAGTTCCCCGAAGTTAACCATGGCAAGGTCAATAAGGAAAGAACCCCAAAGGAAAGAGGGCTCGAAATTCTGATTCACATTCCCATGATCCATACCCACGTGGAGATAATGCCTCTCGTGGAAGAGGACGTAAGGGACATAATCGAGGTCGAGGACGTAAAGGTCACTCTAATGTTTGGTACAGAGAAGGAACTTCTTCCATACAGGTGGTGATCCTAAGTTCGAGAAAACACCTAAAAATCCCGCTAACAAAAAGGTCGCAGACGAAAGTGCGCCTTGTTTTAGTTGTGGATTTACCTGACATTGGTACAAGCATTGCAAGGCTAGTGCCAATGTAGCCGCGAGCTACAAAAAGTACCGGGAACCTCTCGAACAAGAGGCTAACTATATGGAAGAAAATGATGTAACCCCTGACGTCAACCTCACAATTACAGATTTCCTGGGCAATGAGGACTTTGCCCCAACCATGGATATGCCTGATTTTGCTTGGGCCTAAGAATTTAGTTTCTGGCTTGCTAGACTCTGTCTGTTTTTAGATGTTTTGGAGTTTTTATGTTATCTTAGACTATCGTTTGTTTAATAGTTTGAGTAGGTGTTACCGTTGCTGAACATGTTATTACCATCTTTATGTTATGTGTATGGATTATCTATAAGTACTTATTTTATATTATGTTCTATAGAATTTTAATTTCTTTATGATAATCTGTTGTTTAGCATATAAATTAGAATGGAAAGGACGCCATTCTAGTAGAACAAAATTCTCTAAAGGAAGTGAGATAAATTGTTCGTTTTTCTTTGTTCGTAACATTCCTTCCTAATGTACTTGTAGGAATGTCTCCAGAAGAAATTGAATGTCTAGTTGATAGTGCAACCACCCACACTATCCTAAGAAATAGACAATTATTTGTCGATTTTACTCCTTATAATACATCTGTGACTACAATGATTGGATCATCGCAAGTAATAGTTGGGCGAGGTACTGCTCAATGCTTGTTGTCAAACGGCACAATGATTAAAGTCACAGAAGCTCTATATGCACCAAGAGCGCACCGCACTTTGTTAAGTTTCAAGGATATACGCGCAAATGGTTATCACTTAGAAACTCACTGTGAAAATGGAATTGAGTACATACATGTGACCTCTAGTGAATGCAGAAGGAAGCGCATCTTAGAGAAACTAATGAGTCACTCTAGTGGATTGTATATCACCACTATTAGGATTATCGAATCCCATGTGGTTGCCAACGATGAATCACACCGGTGACTTATATAAGATTTGGCACTGGCCGACTAGGGCACCTGTGTCGTGATATGATGATCCGTGTTTTGAAGAACTCACACGGACATCCGTTCTTTCGAATGAAAAAGAAAATGGGACAAAAGATTGTTACAATGCAGAGTAACAATGTGCATTCTAAAGTAAATTGTAATTGCAGGAAATCCCACACTACACCCCTCACTCGAATTTGTTTAATTAATCCATTTGAAGATGAGTAACAATATATTTTATTAATTGTTTTCTTGAAAGGTTTACAAAGAAATGTAGAACAGAGCTAAAGAAATTACAATCACTCTTAATTTACTCTCTCCTAATGACTTGCTTAACAATTCAAAAAGAATCCCTCCCACAACAGACTAACTCAACCCTTTATATAGGGTAATACATAGTGGATGACAAATAAGTCATGTCCTTTATTTTCTGGAATAACTCGCGAAGTGTCGCGAGTGTTATAAACATTTTTCCTTGCGACACTCCTAAATTTCGCCAAGTCTTCACACTTTTCTCACGTTCTGGCTTTTGTCATCTAATGCGTCATTTAAATTACTTCCCTGCGACTCCTTCGCAACGTAGTTGATTATTACTCTCTTAAAATACTGATGTCGCGATATTCTCGCTCCTACATCTTGCCTCTTCTCATGTCTTCTCTGCAAGAAGAGAATGTCATGAGAACCAATATTTTAAAGTGCCGCAATCGCTCATCTTTATCTCGCGATTGTTCATTTTTACTTGTTTTATTTATGTACGGAATTTATTACGTGTGTGTCTTCTTCCACTCTTTTCTTGACACGTCTCTTTCAACCGTTTATTCTTGACCATTCACGTCCCATCTCGCATTAAATGCATTTGTTTTCTCGAGGATTCTCTTCTCTATATATAGCTTTCTTACCTTTCTCTTTTTCTCTTTATTTTCCTCTCGCAGCTTTCCTTTAACTTTCTTCCTCCGCAATTTGCGCTTCTGCTACTGCAATCCTCCCATTCAATTCTCTCAATCTTCAATTCTCCATTCATTCCCATACTATATCAATGGCTTCACTAGGTCGTACATATAAACCCCTTTTCGAAGATACTCAAAGTAAATTACAAGAGAAGGGTTTCATCTTGTCAACCATTCCTGATCAAAAATCTTCATCCATTCTCTCGCAAAATCGTTTTTCGATCATCAATGTGATGATAATAAAATCATAGTCTCGCTAGGTCAACTCCTCGCAGACTTCCCATTCCTTTATATAATCCCGAGATACCATTATTCTATGAAATCCTTGCTCATGAAAAGTTCTCACGAGTTGTTTATCACTTGAGTGGCGATCGTATCCGTTTGATGCTTGAATTCGCAAACCGCTACTGGTAAAGGATCTTTATACCTCGTTAATGTTAGAGATCCTAAATTCAAATTTGGAGATAGTTGCTTCGAGAAGTATACCGTAGAAAATTTCTTTGCGAATTATTCAAGAATAAACATGAGAAATGATAAATCCCACTGGGCGCTCGACCGAAAAGAATAGATAATATTTCCGATGACAAGTCGCTTATGCAAGATATTGATTGGCATTCGGCAACAATAGACTCCCCGTCATTCCAAAGATGAGAAATGGTGGGTTGTTCCTTTGTTGTTAAGTGGACCTTACATCGCAGTTCATATGTTCTCCCCGCACACCTCGCGAATTATCATCCTTGGGAGTTTAAGTGGCCTCGAGGAGATGAAAGAGGTATATTTCTTTTTTTTTTTTTTTTTTTTTTTTTTTTTTTTTTCAATTTCGCCTTGCGACATTTTCTTCCTCTTTTATTTATTAACTTTCAAAAAAAATTTAGATCGCCAGAATGAGAAAGAAGTATAAAGAAGATCCAAAGCCGAGTACCCTGGCGATACTCCGATCGCTCACGGATGAAGTAAGAAACATTTTCTTTTGTTATTTTAAACAATATTGTTGCCTCTCGTTTATCTTCATGCGTATGCGAAGGTTGACGTTGAAGAGGCTATAGCCGCGAAGGTTAAAGGCAAGGATAAAATTACTTTTCGCAAGGACAAGTCTTCTGCTCCGCTTTCTAAAACGGAAAACCTAGCTCTCTTCTCAAACCAATGAAAATTCTGATGAGGGTGAAAATGAGGTTGGTACTTCCTCCGCGAAAGAGAATCATTAGACTACTTCGTTATGGCGCAATTGTCCAGTTGTCTTCTCCGATTCTATGCAAGGATTAGGAGATGATCATCTAATCGCTACTTATGAGCTCTCGCTAAAATTTGCGATGCCCCGCTATTAGAGGATAATGAATCTTTTCATGAGTCTCCCGAACGTTGACCTCCAAATCACTTAAATGCTCTCACCGCTTTGGTATGTTCATATTCCTTTGTTTCTCTCGTAATTTCGATTACAAGCTTTATCTTAACAATTTCTTTTTTTTCTTTATAGTCCTGGGAGAGCTTCCTTTGTTGTTGCCTCGCATCTCGAGAGAAGATGCGACAACTTTCGCGAGAAAATCTCCAACTTAAAGAAAAGATCCGAGAATTAGAAATCGAGGTTGCGATGTCTCGCAAGAAAGATGAAAGAATTCAACAATTGAAATCGAATCGCTTCTCGTAAGACTAAGATGTCTACTCTTCAAAGCGCAAACCAAAGAACTTTATGGTATAAAATTTTTATTCTTCAAGTCATCTTTACTTTGTCGGCTATTATTCTTTCCCTGATTTATTATTTTCGTAGACATATATAATCTCTCTGATGAAGCCATTCTTCTCCATTCATTTCCCGAGCCCATGGATAATGATGTTCTTCTCACCCATCTCAACGAGTCTTTAAGTAACTCATCAAACAAAATTGATTCCCTTTCATTGAATGAACTTCGAACCAAATGTCGCCTCTTAGAGATTGAGCATAGAGCTAGTTTAGGTTTAGCCAATCGATTTAAACAAATGTATCTTGATTCCCATAGAAAAATCGAGCTTCAAAGGAAGAAAATTAGTGGCCTTATTGATGAAAAAGACCGTATCGCTAATAGGGGTGCACAGCATTAGCAACATTTCAAAAGTCTCTTCTCGAAGTACAAATTGAACGAGATGAATCCCTTCGCCGTAATGCCATACTTATCGAGCGAGAAGAACAAGTTCGTTCACTTCTTGTTATAAATAATGATGATGAGTTTGCTTGGGCTGCGAAGGTTCTAGATAATGCCAGGAATAATTTAGGTGTTGATGTTAGCCTTCATGCCGAGCATACTGCCTTGGTTAAAGACATGATATCTGACAGAGAAGGTTGTTTATTATACTTTGATGTCCTTTATCTCTGTAGTACGTTATTGTATTGTTAATTTATTATCATATGTTTTGCGTAATCCGAGAAAAGATTTCAAATAAGGATTGAAGAACTTGAGCGAGAAAAGGGGAACTCGCAGTAAGACCTTTCTTCGCAATAATAAGTATTCTAAGTCAAGAAACAACCGCAAGCTACAAAGTGGCGAATTTCAACAATACACGCTGTTCGTTTTCGCAATCAAACTATTGAAATGGTTTGCAATGATCACCGTATTCCTCTTAGTTCATATCCTTGTCTTCGCGGTGATATTCCCGAAGATACGCCTTTCTCGATGTCTCGATAGTGATGCTAGCGAAGCGAAGAATCGCGAAGAGAATGATGAAATCAAGAATGACCAAGAAGAAGATTCTTCAAAGAAATAACTTCTTTTTCTTCTTTCGCTACTTGTAATATATATACTCTTCAATCTTCTTGGATTGTCAAATGTGAATTCAATCTTTGTTTTCTTTACTTGCACATATTAATCAAGCAATTCTCTTTATAATTCGACTAACTAGTATTATGAATGCATAAATTCCATATGGAAATGAATAACAAAAATTTATCCTATTCATTCCCATACTTGCCTCTCGTTATTCATTTTCAAATGAGAGATTTACCTATGTTATCTGCTTTCGTAAGCATATTGAAGTCGTTATTGCGACAAAGATCGCAGAATGTCTCCATAAATGAAGAACTCCATTAATCTTGCCTTATCGCTTTTGTGTGGTCTTATTTTGCCTTCCTAATTAAAGGTCTTATTTCGCCACCCCTCGTTGCGACAAGATCGCAGGACGTCTTTACATTTTCATGTAATGACCCATTGACCTTGTCTTATCATTTGTTAAGTATTTTTGCCTCTCAGGATATTTTATCCGCGACAATATGACAAAGCTTAAATACTCTTGCGAGTGTAAAATCCCATGACATTATCGTCTCGCGACGAAATCGTAGGACGTTTTTGCATTTTCATGCAATAACCCATTGATCTCGCCTTATCCTTGCGTCAATATTATTGCCTCTACAGATCATTGCACAAATATGACAAGCCTATATTTCCTTGCGAAAATAAAGTCTCATGACATTTGCGTCTTTTGACACTTATCACCTCCCTAATGGAGGGTGCCGCCTTATCTTCTCCCCGGTTGCCCTTCAAGGAGGCGTATATCGGCCATACAAGACTAGCTCCTCCCATCCTGGTCTTAACAACAACCAGCTTGTTTTCGCAGCCTCTTATCCCTTATACCTATATGGTTTATGGTTACGAGACTGCACCCTAAGTGGAGTTTTCTTCGGCCGAGTGCAAATATACCAAGACTTGCCAAGAATGGCCGAGACACTTCAAATGCCCTGTGCACTCTTGGCTCAACCGTGTACCCCGGCGCCTTGAGCATACACTCGACTCCTTGGAAGAGACCCTCAAGCGTCCAACCAGTGGTATAACCATATATATATAGTTGGAAATCCAAGGTATCTCCCCTGATAGGCTTTTATGGGCCCCAAATTCCCATGACTCAGTGCTTCGTGGAGCGGTGTAACCTTCCCCCGAGCCATGTCAAGAGATACCCCCTTATATGACGTACTTTAGGTCTTACATTTGCCTCTTGCGAAGTATCATTCGCGAACTAGGTGTACGCCATAAAGGTTCGTCCCATTCACTCACTCATTCATTTTTGTTAATTCAATTAATCATTCATTCTTGATAATCTTATGTTATTTTGCTTGCGATGCTATCGCATAATTTTGCTTTGTTTGCAACATTCTCTTTTCAACTCTTCAATCGGATTTTCATACATTCTTGATCGCGAGATTCTCGTACATTTCTTCTTCAATTATTATTTCTTCCTCCTACTTTTGATATGCCTTTGTTGTTTAATTTTGATAACAACAACTATTCACTTCTTATACCTTTTGATCCTACTATTTTCTCGCCTCTCGCACCATTCAAATCTCTTAATGTTTCCTTTCCATCACAATTTTTCAACTGCCTTCATGCATTCACTTCGCAAAGCGTCTTCAACTACCTTTATTCTTCTTGTCCTTGACGTGCCTTCGCCACTTAATCTTTGTCACTTCTCGCAATTATTCACTTCTTACACCTTTTACTCCCGCTTCCTCCGCCTCGTATCATTAAAACCTCTCGAATAATTCTTTTCCAAAGATGACTTTCAACCGCCTTCATATCTTCACCTCGCAATGTGTCTTCTCTTCTTATATTTATGCTATCTACCATCAATCTTTCTTTTCTTTGTTCCTCTTTTATATTCTTCTTCCATCCCTTCTTTTTTTTGCGGCTCTCTCTTCACAACTCTCCACATCGATCTCATAACATTTTTCCCCTTCTATCCAATCTCCCTTTATAATTCCAACACCACTAGATGGGGAAACTTTATACACCGATGATACGTTGACGCCACACCTGCACTTCATGCAACCATGGCCTTCCAATCAATGCATTATAAGGGGACTCCACATCGACCACACAAAACAAAATATCGCTTGACAATCCTTGCAAAGGTATTCTCATGTGTACTTCTCCTTTGGGCTTGTTCGCGGTACCATTGAAACCATATATTTTGTATGTTGAAGGGATCAAATCTTCATCCTTTCCTCCCATAGTCTTGTAAGTATGGTAAAAAGAATGTTGACCGAGCTCCCAAAGATCGATTAATATTCTATTTATCGCCCAAGAATTTTCTCGCTTCATCATCTTCCCCATCAACAGGTTTTGATTAATATCCAGCTTTTACCACCAACGGGTTATCATGTATTTCTCTACCTTTGGGTATTTCTTCCGCCGAGAAAGAGATAATCAGAATTGCCATTCTTTAATCGCGATTTCCTCGCGATGTTCATTACCTCCTTATTATTAACATCCCTCGCAAAACCCTACCGAGTACGTTATCATGAAAATCTTCAATGGTGCGATATGAATGAACAATGGAGTTGCAAAACAAATTTTTAGCTTTCGCCCCAACTTCTATCATGAACGTTTCTTTTCCCTTTGATGGTGGCGGAGGTAAATGTTGAACTTTCTCTTCGCTTTTTAAAAAGTGATTCACTTCCTTGATCAATCATTCTAAGGATAATTCTTTTGATGTTTCTGCAGCCATTTGTCGATGTCCATGAAAACGATGGTAAGAGCAGAATTCGTGACTTCTATCACCTGGTGGCGGTTCACTCCCCATGTTCCATGGTGCAGGTGTATATTCTCCATCAAGAGTATAGCTTCCCATATCTTCTCCACACTAGTATTTAGTGGTGGCATCTTGATTTCTTCCCATACTACTCTATGACGTCGTTGTCCTCCATGATAATTCTGTTTTTGACTTCCATAGGTTTCTTGCGGGTGATCAAGTCTCTCGAATCTTGTTATTGCCGCCACGATTGTAGTAGTTTTTTCTCTTCAAATTCTTCCCGATCTCGGCTTCCCATCGCTACTAATTTTGGCTGTCCATCATCTACTACTTTTTCTTGTTGCCCTTGGGTACTCGCCACCGTTTGTATTAACTGGGTAACAAACTTGCATTCGCAAAGACTTGAACTTGTATTCACGATCGGGTACGATTCTACTTCATTTTGTCTTTCCTCCAAAGTAATATATTCCTCTTGCAATTCTCTCAATTCGGTCATCGTGATTGTATTCTTGACTCAAAACTTGAACATATAATAAGTTGGTTGCGAACATAGCATTTATGAATGATAGTATGAGGTATCTTTCATCCACCCGTCCCAAATTTCGCTACACATTGTCTTCCATCTTACAACCGATGTCTCAAGCTCTCGCCAACTCTTTGTTTTAGCCCAAATACATCTTCAATGCCAGGTCGTTAAGAGTTGTTACTTATATACGCCCTAAAAATATAGCTTGTAAATGATTGAATGACGTGATTGTATTCCTTGGTAGACCCTCAAACCATTTCAACGCTTCTCCCGTTAAACTCGACGCAAAGTATTTGCACAATATAGCATCATGGTTTTCCAACTGTAGCATACATCTCACGTAAGCCTTGATGTGTTGTACTGCACAAGTTGACCCATCAAAAATGCTAGTTAATGCCGGTAAGTTGCACTTTGGGGGTATTCCTCCTAGCTGCACTTCTAATGTAAAAGGATTTTTCGTACTCTCGCGATAGCTTCATCTAACTGCTTCTCCATCCTTCTCTTCTCGTTGTTCAATATTCCTCTCATCTCTGCCAATTCTCGCACTTTGTTCATTTGCCTCGGAATTTGAATTTATCGCCTCTTTAATTCCGCGCTTCCTCCTTCTTCGTTCGTGTCTACTTATATTTTCTCGGTTCATTGCTCTCTTCTCTTCTTTTCTCATGAGTTTCTCCTCATCTCCTTCACAAATTCTCACACCATTATATCTCGTCATTTTCTTCTTGGCTATCTATCAATTCTTTTTGTATTCTTTCATATTCTTCGTTGATATCTCCATTGTTGCGATTTCGCTCGCGCCTTCTTTTTCGATTGTCATGATTATTCTCGCCGAATCGCCTTCCAATTCCCGATTTTCCATTTCTCGCTCTCAATCTTTCTCTCTCGCGAGCTAGACGCGCTTGTTCAAGATAATGCTTTTCAATGTCATCTTCAATTTCCTTTTGTTTCCTTTGTGTTTCTCTCCCATGTAGTATTCTCCTTCCTTCTTCCCCGATTTTCTTCATTAACAAGGTTATTCTGTCCCTTGAGGTCGCCTATCTTCTTGATTTCCATCATTTTGATCATTCACCAAAATATAACGATTCTCTACTAATTCTCTCTCTTCGCGACCTCCTTCACCAAAATTTAACTCTCTTTCCAAATTTTCTTCATTAACGTTTTCGCAGTAATGTTCTTCTCACATTTTCTCTAATCGATCCCGATCTCGATCTCGTTATTACTTCTTGATCTTCTATTTTGCAAACCTCCTATTTTCCATCCTTAATTCGTGGTTTTGCCTTGTTAACTTTGCGCGTTCTTCTGCTTCTCACCGCCTTTCTTCATGTATTGTCTGCCTCAACGCTTCTAATGCTGCAATTTCTTCATTTCCACGAATTGTTTCTCCCATCTCTTCTCGATTTCTCTCTTCTTGTCCACTATTCATCAATTGTTGCACTTCTTCTTTCTTTCCATAGAATCTGATCTCCATGTATGCACGCTCACTCTATCATAATCGATTACTCGTTTTTAGTGCTGGTTGAATCGGGTGGTTGAATTGATGGTTGAATTGGTGGTTGAATTCGACCTTCTTCTCCATTTCTTGCATTTATCCTTGATGGTTCACCTACTTCATTTCTCCTTTCTCCAACTAATCTTCCACTTCTCCTTACGATCGTTGGTTGTTCTGATGCATTCTTTCTTCTAGCCATTTCTCAATTTTAGTAACTTGTTAAAAATTATTCGAGATTTCTTTCTTGTTACACCCGATTCTTCCAATTCACAAGGTTGATCTTCTACTCATTCCATGTTTCTAGCGCATATGTAATTGCAGGAAATCCCACACTACACCCCTCACTCGAATTTGTTTAATTAATCCATTTGAAGATGAGTAACAATATATTTTATTAATTGTTTTCTTGAAAGGTTTACAAAGAAATGTAGAACAGAGCTAAAGAAATTACAATCACTCTTAATTTTCTCTCTCCTAATGACTTGCTTAACAATTCAAAAAGAATCCCCCCACAACAGACTAACTCAACCCTTTATATAGGGTAATACATGTAGTGGATGACAAATGCCGTCCTTTATTTTCGGGAATAACTCGCGAAGTGTCGCGAGTGTTATAAACATTTTTCCTCATGCGACACTCCTAAATTTCGCCAAGTCTTCACACTTTTTCTCACGTTCTGGCTTTCGTCATCTAATGCATCATTTAAATTACTTCCCTGCGACTCCTTCGCAACGTAGTTGTTTATTACTCTCTTAAAATACTGATGTCACGATATTCTGCTCCTACATAAGAGCAAGTCTTATGGTGGAATCCAAGCTATTCCAAGTGTGGAAATTCATGGAATGTCAAGTCTAATGGCTTCCAAGTTGGGGTCTTCCACAGAAAATCCAAGCAACCTTTCATGGTTTTGTGGAATCGCTCGTGGAATCCATAGAAACGCCAATAACAATAGCGCTGAACGCCAATAAGAATGGCGCGGTAGAGGACAAGAAACGCCAATATGAATGGCGCTGAACGCTAATCTAAATGGCGTAAGTCAAGCGCTAATAAGAATGGCGTTTAGCGCTATTAACAATAGCGTTTTTCAGCGCCATTAAGAATAGCGTTAAGCGCTATGATAGGTGTAGAATACACCGTATTTACTATATAGAGTTTATGCTTTCTTTGCTATTTTTCTTGTGAATTATGTACTTTACGCGTGTTTTTGAGTTATTAGGTAATCTGGAGTCGCACGGAGGAAAAGAAGCGGAAATCACAAAAGGCGAATTGGCATTTCACATGCTATTGGGAGCCGAGCCAAGGTTAAGGGGTTACTTGGGTGGCCCATATCCATCACTGGTGCCTAAATACCTCCGTGCGCAACTTTATCAACCAGGACGAGAAGAATAAAATCATTTTCTTTCCCCCAATTTCAGTCTGTGCTTCCATGAATGGGTTCTGTGCGAGAGACGCCCGGAATTTGAATTAAGAGGAAGAAATCAGTTGAGAGTTGTTGTTGGTGGCGCTACTTTGAAGAGATGTTGAAGATGGAACCGTGTTAATGAGTTGTTGAAGCTGAGACCGAGAAATTGAAGAATTTCGGGACGAGATGAAGCCTTGAATTGTGGTTAAATGATTGATAAAGATGATGCTGTCAAGGGGATCTCGAGAGTCAGTGATAATGAGAGAAGTAAATCAGGGAAGGTGGAGATGTTGATTATGGGTCTGGTATTTTAGAAGGCCGAGAAGAAATTTGACTTTAGGTCGATTCAATGAAGATTGGAGGAGATGGGACTGCAGTTAATTGAAGACATGAAAGAATTAGGGGTCTCAGGAGTCAGTTGTCAATTGATTAATGAAGAACACACAAAGGGATTTAGGAGATGGGTTTGTCTCAACATGTTATGTGTTTTCTAGATTTGAGTCCGAATGGATCGAGCTAATTACAACAAAAATCAGAGGTGCCAAGCAATTGATGTGATGATATTCAAAGTGGTGAAGATTCAGTGCAAGAGCTACAAACTGGGATTTATGGGTCTCGTGTTGGATTTACAAAGGGATATTGAATCGGATGAATAGAAGGCTATGTTGGTTGGTTAAGTTGCAGATTAGAATTCTTGAGGTTGCAGTGGTGATTGTCATGGGGGCCGGAGTGCAAAGAAGGCAAGGGAAATGGAGGTGGAGTTTGTATGCTTAGGGGTGAGATGGGTAGTAAAGCAAATGCAGTAGCAGTGGATGCCGCTACAAGGTTTTGCTTAAGCTTGAATGGTGACATTGATTGCAGTGTGGTATGGCGCTTTTTGGGTATTGCTCAAGGTTTGGTCCGTAGTGGTGTTTTTTTGCAGTCCAAATGAGATGGCAGGCTAAACTTGTGATGCCGTTGGTCCCGAGATGTGTTGGTGGAGCAAATGCAATGGAGAGGATTTGCGGAGGGAGTTATGGCCGAGTTGAGCCGATGTTGGCTTTGGGAAGTGGAGCTGATGGTAGCTCGAGGTGATACTGCGCATTGGTATTGTTGGTGGTCGCTACATGAGCCGGTGGTAGTTTTGTGGAACTACAAGTGACGGTAGGATGAGATGTAGGCAAGAGCTCATTGGGTTGTTTGATTGAGTCGCACTGGAAATGCTTGTACAAGGCTACAATGGAATGGCAGGGGAAGTGATGGTTTATGAAAATGGGTTCTGTATGCTAGAGTTGTGCATTGGAGGATTGCGGCTAAAAGAGAATGGACCGAGGCAATGAGCCTGCAGCTTGGAAGCCCTGATGTTGCAGTTGTTGTGTGTTTGACAGGGAAGACATGAAGCCTTTGCTATTGAGCTAAGAATTGAATACCGATGAAGATGGGTTGTTATTCTTGGGGTATCGAATGAAGTTGAGGCAGTGACCCCGAGTTGAATGAAGACCGTGGCAATGGTTAGGAGATTGCAGGCTTGAAATGGAACTAGGGTGCAGTGAATGCAAGAGCTGCAAGAATTGAATGATGTCATTGCAGGGAGGAGCAAGTGATGCATTGAATCAAGCTTTGAAGTGGTGCAATTGGCCAAGATGGCTGGATTACACCGGTAGTGACGAAGAAGAGGCATAGCCATCATGGTCGAGCATGATGCAACCTGGCAGCAGCCCTTTGCCAAACCAATCCACCGGGTTAGCTAGCCGACTCTGTTCTCACTTCAAAGGATTCCCCTTGACCTTTGACTAACAAGTTGACTAACGGTTGACCTGCTTTGACCGTTAGTCTTAACGGAGGATCGACGGAATATTCCGTCGAATATTCCCTTGACGGAGAAATTTTCAGTGTGGCCACGGAGGATTATTCCTACTGATTCCTGGCCACAATCCCGCTTTTCCCATGAGCAAAAATTCCAGACTTTTCTATGGACTCCTCTCATGGGTGTAAAGACTTGGACTAGGAATTGGATGGAGAATTTGGCTCAAATTTGGAAAGAGAAGATGAAGAGTTGAGAAAGACTTGAATTTGGAAGTTGAATTGCTAAAGGAAAAGGATTCTAACCTTGGAAGAGTTGGAGAATATTGAAGCCTATAAATAGAGAAGTTTTCTACATCTTTACACACATCTCTACACACACAACACTTGTGTTTTTGCTTGCTTTTCTAAAATTCTTCTTTTAATTATTTGTGTGAACTCGAAAATTCTCCTTTTAATTATTATTTGTGTGAATTTCAAAAACATGAGTAGCTAATTTTCTTATTGATTGAGGATGAATTCCTAGTTCTTAATACATGATTTGAGTTTTGTTTCAATTCTAGCTTGAGATTTTTCACATGATTTTCGATTGTTTTTACTAATAGGAATGTTTATTCATTCATGATTGATTGATAGATTGTTTGGAGTGCACGCTAAATTAATTTGTTAATTGATCTATATCTAGTATAAGTTAGGAATACTTTAATCGTTCTCGACACTTTACACGAGTAGAAAACACGAGACCTCATGAGGGATTCCGTGGAGCGATTGTGTGTAAAAACAACGCTAGAAAGTGACCAAGCGAACCGAGTTTAACTACTAGTACTAAACCTAAATTCATAGATCTTAATGCATTCAGGGAATTACATCTTGTAAGCGAACCTCGTGGTGGTTCTTTTGAATAGAATCGATAACTAAAGCGGACTGCTTACTCAAAGGAAATTAGGGATTTTGGGGCTAGCTAAGCGGACTGCTATCCTACGGTTGGTGATAATCTGTGACTAATAACAAGTAGAAAAGAACATAACTTTAATCATTGTTTCGCAAACGAAGAAGGATTCCTTGATCTTGTCTCTCTTATTGCTTTCAACTTTCGATTTTAATTGCTTTGTTTATTTTCTTTTGTTTTTTACACCCCCTTTCGTGACAATTTTTACAATTAGAATCTCTTGCTCCTCGTGGGAACGAACTTGACTTCCATTATATTATTTTTAATTGAGTGGAAACATTAATTAATTTGATTGCACCTACGACACGCATCAAATTTTGGCGCCGTTGTTGGAGCAACGGGCATTTTTAGTTGTTTTTGTTTTTCTTTTGCTTTATTCTTGCTTTGTTAGATTCTTTACCGTATCTAACTTAGTTTTTGAGAATCTTGTTTCTGTGTTATACCTTTGGTGAATGCTTAAAGAGGGCAGACCGAGTCCAATACGTCTTCGATCCGGCACTCAACTAAAGGATTTCATTCGTGCGATTAACACTCCACTTCCTCCTTCTTCATCTAGTGAATTCACTGATTCGGACAAAGAGGAAGAACCAATGGCTGAACGTACACTAAAGGACCTAGCTTCTCACAAGCTTGATACACAACAATGGTGTATCCAAACTAACTCAACTTTCGAGATCAAGCTGGGTTGATTAGAGAGTTACCAAAGTTCCATGGCATGGTGAATGAGGACCCAAACAAACATCTTATGGACTTCTATACCATAGTTATGGCCATGCTTCCACCGGAAACTAATGCGGATGGAGCAATGTTGAAAGCTTTCCCGTTTTCTTTGGCGGCAATGCTAAGGAATGGTTATATTATTTGCCTTCCTAAGTATCACAACATGGAATGGGATGAAGAAACTTTTCCTCGAGAGATATTTTCCCGCATCCAAAGCTACTCAAATTCGCAAGGAGATTTGTGGATTGAAACAACAAGTGGGAGAATCATTGTATGAATGTTGGGAGCGATACAAGAGGTTGGTGGCAAGCTGTCCACACCATCAATTTAGTGATGTTATGATACTCCAATACTTCTATGAAGCTCTTCACCCAAGTGATAGGTCTCTTCTTGACGCCGCGGGTGGTGGTGCACTAATGAACAAGACGGTGACTCAAGCTACCGAGTTGATTGAAAGCATGGTGGCAAACTCACAACAATTCTACACAAGGGATGAACCAATGGTTAGGCGAGTGCATGAAGTTAGTGATACATCATCACATCTTGATCAAAGGATGAGTAACATGGAGATAATGATGCAAAGGATTGTCATGGTGATTATTCCTATAATGAGACCGAACAAGTGAATGCTTTATATCCAAATCAAAGGCCAAGGTACGATCCATACTCGAATACTTACAATCCCGGGTGGAAGGATCATCCTAACTTTAGCTATGCAAATAAGCAAGCGGCGGCTCCTAATCCATATGAGCAACAAGGTGGTTTCCAACAATCATGATTCCAACCTCAACAACAATTCCAACCTCAAGTGAAGGAACATGCATCTTCGATAGATGATAAGCTTAATGTCATGATGCAAAGTATTACGTCAATGTTTCAACAAAATCAACAAAAGACCGATTCAAATCAAGGATTTACAAATTCAAGTGGGGCAATTAGCGACCGATGTGAACTTATTGAAAGCGCAAGCGTCCACAAAACTTCCTTCACAACCATTTGTTAATCCAAGAGAGAGCGTTAATGCGATTACTTTGAGGAGTGGGAAACAAGTGGAGCAACCAAATCAACAAGATAAGGTGTATGATGAGAAAGAGGAAATTGAAACCGCACCAAAGGAGAAAACATCTCCAACCAACCAACCCGAGGAGACGGTTCCTACTTTCACAACTCCACCCCGTTCCTAGCCGATTTGCTAAATCAAAGAAAGACTTGGAATACATGGATATTTGGGAGATCTTTAAGAAAGTACAAGTCAATATTCCACTCATAGAAGCTATTCACAAATTCCTCGTTGTGCAAAGTTCTTAAAGGAGTTGTGCATGAAAAAGAAAAGGTTGAAAGGGAATGAAGTCATGAGTGTGGGGAGAATGCTTCGGCGTTTATTCTCAAGAAACTCCCACCAAAATTAAAGGACCCCGGTAGTTTCAATATACCTTGCACAATTGGTAAAACAAGGTTTACTCGAGCTTTGCTAGATTTGGGAGCATCGGTTAATGTTATGCCTTCCTCGATTTATGATTCTTTGAATCTTGGTCCTCTTAAGGAGACCCTGGGTAGTTCTTGAACTTGCTAACCGATCTAATGTTTACCCAAAGGGATTGTTGAGAATGTTTTGGTGCAGGTTAATGAGCTTGTATTTCCGGCCGATTTCTATGTCTTAGACATGAATGATGAGAATTCTTCCAAGTCTACACCTTTGCTATTGGGTAGACCATTCTTAAGCACCGCTTAACAAAGATTGATGTTCAAAATGGCACCTTGGCTATGGAGTTTGATGGTACACTCATCCACTTCAATATCTTTGAGACAACGCGATACCCTAGTGATGTGAAATCATGTTTTCCGTGAAAGAGATTGATCCGGCTAATGAATCTTGCAAAAGCTAAGTCGGGCCGTCGACTTTAAAACAAGCGCTAATGGGAGGCAACCCATAGGTTTTGTATTTCTTATCTTTTTGCTTTTTGTTATTTCTTTTTCTTGTTTCTTATCATGTTAAAATTTCCCACCTTGACTTTACTAGGAAGATTCAATTACATTGAGGACAATGTAAGGTTTAAGTGTGGGGAGTGGTTAAGCATGTATTTTAAAAAAATTTACAAAAAAAATTTAAAAAAATTTAAAAAAAAAAAAAGTTTTACATAAAAACTCCAACTTTTAAAGATTTTAGAGTCACTAGCATACTTCTAGGTATGTTTACATAGAGATTTTGACCGACATAATTGAACTTGGAAATGTTAGAGAACTACATTCGTATTTCTTGCTTGTTAGAGTGTTAAATAATGGATTTAATCATGCCGGTGATGCGAATTTGGTGCGAGGGAGAAGTGCATTATTAGAGTTGCCGATCAATCATTAGTGGAGACTACCCGTATTCATATCATGTGAGGCACCGACCAGAAATTTTCCATCTACTAAAGAGCTTTCTTTTGAGTGTGTGTCACCGTAAGTAAATTCCGGGTAGAATGGTGAGCTACCCAACCTCCCACCAATAGAAGCACTACTCTTTGATCTCTTGAGTGCTAATTTTGTCAATCATGAGGGTGACGTCTATAGATGAAAGCTTCCTTCTTGTAGTTCGATTTGCAGTTAGCACCATTCTCTCTCTCGACAACAACGGATCCATAGAAACACTCTCATCATCAACAAGAAGCGACACCAAAATCTACAAGGAAAGTTGGAAAAGTTTAAGGTTTACAAGCAACGGAAACGAGAAAAAGAGCAAATTTCAAATACAAGTAAAGCAACATACAAAGTGCAGATTTTTACATATATGTTGAAGACTTACAATACAATGAGGTAATTTTATATACAAGTATGAAGACTTATTCATAAAAGCGAAGAAAATTAAAAGGTGAGAATTTTTGAAAGTTTATGATTTCAAAGACGATACAAGTTGTGAAGAATCAAGTGGTAAAATACTTCTTCCACGGCCATGGTTTATTTTGTATTTAATTTCTCTTGTTTTCAAAAAAAAAAAAAAAAAAAAAATTGAAAAAAAGAAAAGAAAAGAAAAAAGAGAGAGAAAAAACAAGAGAAATATTTGTTCTTATTTTTATTTAATGAGCCGTGGGGAAGGAAAATTTATAAGGAAGTTTCAAGCGACAAGGATTTAAGGTAAAAAGGTTACAAATTGTCAAGGATTTGTGAAATTCGAGAGTTTATCATCAATAGTTGAAACCGAAGACGAAGACCATGAAGATCAAGACGAGGAGCGGAAGACGTTTCTATTGGATGCCATGAGAGTGGTGTTATCATAATTGGCAATCGGATGTGAAGGTAAGTAAGTAATCTCATCCTCGATAATAATGGTTGATTTCCTTTCTTAGAGATCGTCAGAAAAATGGTTTTTCAAAATATTAAAAGATGTGGGTTTTTAAAAATATTTCTAAGTTGTCCTTCCCATCATTCAACGTGTTGCAGAATTCTCTCTTCATTCCTACCCGCACACATGTGAGACCCATAAAAAGCCGTCTTTTTGAGTGCAATTATCATAAAATCCTATTTGGTGAGGCGTAAGTCGAGGCGAAATGCTTATTGATCGCTTCTCAAACACGCGTTCTCTCATTATGGTGTGGTTATTTCTCACTCAACATTTAAGAATGAGAATATGCTCTTTAGTATTTCTAACTTCTTATTACTGGCATGCAGAAATTCTATGTCCTCATAACTCTTTGGATGCTTGTGACGCTTGAACGCTTTGAAGTTGTGAGTTTTTAGTTTGATTTGCTCGAGGACTAGCAAAGTCTAAGTGTGGGGGAATCTGATAGGTGTAGAATACACCGTATTTACTATATAGAGTTTATGCTTTCTTTGCTATTTTTCTTGTGAATTATGTACTTTACGCGTGTTTTTGAGTTATTAGGTAATCTGGAGTCGCACGGAGGAAAAGAAGCGGAAATCACAAAAAGGCGTAATTGGCATTTCACATGCTATTGGGAGCTGAGCCAAGGTTAAGGGGTTGCTACTGGGTGGCCCATATCCATCAGCTGGGTGCCTAAATACCTACCGTACCTGCAACTTTATCAACCAGGACGAGAAGAATAAAATCATTTTCTTTCCCCCAATTTCAGTTTGTGCTTCCATGAATGGGTTCTGTGCGAGAGACGCCCGGAATTTGAATTAAGAGGAAGAAATCAGTTGAGAGTTGTTGTTGGTGGCGCTGCTGAAGAGATGTTGAAGATGGAACTGTGGTTAATGAGTTGTTGAAGCTGAGACTGAGAAATTGAAGAATTTCAGATCGAGATGAAGCCTTGAATTGTGGTTAAATGATTGATAAAGATGATGCTGCTGAAGGGGATCTGAGAGATGCTAGTGATAATGAGAGAAGTAAATCTGGGAAGGTGGAGATGTTGATTATGGGTCTGTGGTATTTTAGAAGCTGAGAAGAAATTTCAGCTTTAGGTCAGATTCAATGAAGATTGGAGGAGATGGGACTGCAGGTTAATTGAAGACATGAAAGAATTAGGGGTCCGTGGAGTTGTCATTGATTAATGAAGAACACACAAAGGGATTTAGAGATGGGTTTGTCTCAACATGTTATGTGTGTTTCTAGATTTGAGTCCTGGAATGGATTGAGCTAATTACAACAAAGTGAATCAGTAGGTGCCAAGCAATTGATGTGATGATATTCGGGGTGAAGATTCAGTGCAAGAGCTACAAGCGTGATTTATGGGTCTCGTGTTGGATTTTACAAAGGGATATTGAATCGATGAATAGAAGGCTATGTTGGTTGGTTAAGTTGCGTATTAGAATTCTTGAGGTTGCAAATTGGTGATTGTCATGGGGTGGAGGCAAGTGAAGGCAAGGGAAATGGAGGTGGAGTTTGTATGCTTAGGCCGAGATGGGTAGTAAAGCGCCTGGGTAAAGCAGGATGTCTGCTACAAGGTTTTGCTGTGCTTGAATGGTGACATTGATTGCAGTGGTATGGCAGTTTGGGTATTGTCGACAAGGTTTGGCCATGGGGTCAGAGTGGTGTTTTTGGCAGTCCGAAATGAGATGGCAAGCTAAACTTGTGATGCCATTGGTCCCGAGATGTGTTGGTGGAGCAAATGCAATGGAGAGGATTTGGCAGGGAGTTATGGCCAGGTTGAGCCGATGTCGGGGTCGGGAAGTGGAGCTGATGGTAGCTCGAGGTGATACTGCAGCCGGTATTGTTGGTGGTCGCTACATGAGCCGGTGGTAGTTTTGGCAGGAACTACAAGTGACTTTAGGATGAGATGTGTAGGCAAGAGCTGTTGGGTTGTTTGATTGAGTCAGTGGAGAAATGCTTGTACAAGGCTACAATGGAATGGCAGGTGGAAGTGATGGTTTATGAAAATGGGTTCTCGTGTATGCTAGAGTTGTGCATTGGAGGATTGCATGCTTAAAAGAGAATGGACTGAGGCAATGAGCTGCAGTTGGAAGCCCTGATGTTGCAGTTGTTGTGTGTTTGACAGGGAAGACATGAAGCCTTTGCTATTGAGCTAAGAATTGAATACCGGATGAAGATGGGTTGTTATTGCTGGGTATCGAATGAAGTTGGCGGTGACCCCGAAGTTGAATGAAGACTCGTGGGTAATGGTTAGGAGATTGCGTGCTTGAAATGGAACTAGGGTGCGAGAATGCAAGAGCCGCAAGAATTGAATGATGTCAAGCAGGCAGTGGAGTGCAAGTGATGCATTGAATCGGGCTTTGCGGGTGGTGCAATTGGCCAAGATGGTCGGATTACACCGTAGTGACAAGAAGAGGCATAGCCATCATGGTCGAGCATGATGCAACTTGCAGCAGCCTTTGTTAAAAACCAACAAATCGAAGTTAGCTAGTCAATTCTGCTCACTCGATTCCCCTTGACCTTTGACTAACAAGTTGACTAACGGTTGACCTGTTTGACCGTTAGTCTTAACGGAGGACTGATTTAATATTCCGTCAATATTCCCTTGACGGAGAAATTTTCGTGTGGCCTCACAAGCGACTATTCCTACTGATTCCGCCACAATCCCAGCTTTTCCCACGAGCAAAAAATCCAACTTTCTATGGACTCTCTCATGGGTGTGAAGACTTGGACTAGGAATTGGATGGAGAATTTGGCTCAAATTTGGAAAGAGAAGATGAAGAGTTGAGAAAGACTTGAATTTGGAAGTTGAATTGCTAAAGGAAAAGGATTCTAATCCTTGGAAGAGTTGGAGAATATTGAAGCCTATAAATAGAGAAGTTTTCTACATCTTTTACACACATCTCTACACACACAACACTTGTGTTTTTGCTTGCTTTTCTAAAATTCTTCTTTTTAATTATTTGTGTGAACTCGAAAATTCTCCTTTTAATTATTATTTGTGTGAATTTCAAAAACATGAGTAGCTAATTTTCTTATTGATTGAGGATGAATTCCTAGTTCTTAATACATGATTTGAGTTTTGTTTCAATTCTAGCTTGAGATTTTTCACATGATTTTCGATTGTTTTTACTAATAGGAATGTTTATTCATTCATTCATGATTGATAGATTGTTTGGAGTGCACGCTAAATTAATTTGTTAATTGATCTATATCTAGTATAAGTTAGGGAATACGTAATCGTTCTCGACACTTTACACGAGTAGAAAACACGAGACCTTGCGGAGGGATTCCGTGGAGCGATTGTGTGTAAAAACAACGCTAGAAAGTGGACCAAGCGAACCGAGTTTAACTACTAGTACTAAACCTAAATTCATAAATCTTAATGCATTCAGGAATTACATCTTGTAAGCGAACCTCGTGGTGGTTCTTTTGAATAGAATCTGATAACTAAGCTTTAACCTCGTTACTCGGTTGAAATTAGGGATTTTGGGGCTAGCTAAGCGGACCTGCTATCCTACGGTTGGTGATAATCTGTGACTAATAACAAGTAGAAAAGAACATAACTTTAATCATTGTTTCGCAACGAAGAAGGATTCCTTGATCTTGTCTCTCTTATTGCTTTCAACTTTCGATTTTAATTGCTTTGTTTATTTTCTTTTGTTTTTTACACCCCCCTTTCGTGACAATTTTTACAATTAGAATCTCTTGCTCCTCGTGGGAACGAACTTGACTTCCATTATATTATTTTTAATTGAGTGGAAACATTAATTAATTTGATTGCACCTACGACACGCATCACGCTATTCACAATAGCGTTGAGCGCTATTAACATTAGCGTTTCGCCTTATTTATTTTGTTAACACTCTTCTCACATCACTCCTGCTTTTTTACCTATAATTGAAAAATTAAAAACTTTAAAATTACAAAACAAAATTTATTAGCTAATTTTCATTTCATAGATTAAGTTACATGGATTTAAAAATTAAAAGCGACATTACATGGATTGAAATAACTAATATTTAGAATTTAACATTATCCGATTTTGATTGTCAAGCTTCCATCATTTCTCAAAGTTCACTTCATCATTTTATAAGATCACGATATTTAATTTCCGAAAGCGGGATGGGTCTTAAGAATTTGGTACACATGATCAAATGCAAAATCTTTGTTGTTGTGTTGAGAATATAGAGTTCTAGCATGTGCCTCCTACAAAATAAATAAACATAATCTCTCATTTAGAAAATTAATGACTTAAAATATGTAGATAATTGAAAATAAGAGGTTCCATTGAATAATACTTACAACTTCTTCTAACGTCCATCCTCCTCCTAGCATATTTGCATAAATTGATTTAATGAAACTCATGTAAATTTTGGTTTGCTTTTTTATCACCGACCACCTATTTTCAATACTTTGTCTTGTTCTTCCGTTTTCATTACCACCCGCTTCTTCTACAAAGGCTTGAAGTACCCTTTCCCAATAAATGTGGACTCCTTGATTTTGTTCAACAATCGGTTGGAGACTAATTCTCATCCAAGCTTTGGTGAGAGCAACATCTTCATTTGTAGTGTATGCCATACTTGAACTTGATTGAAATTAGGTTTGGAATTAAAAATATAAAATTGGGAGAGATGGGAGCAAAGAAAATTTTGAGATGGTTTGATTTGTGTTGAAGAAGCCAATTTTATAGATAAATTTTAATTTTGAAAATCAGACCGTTGAAACGCCATTCTTAATGGCGTTAAGCGCCATTCTTAATGGCGTTTATTTTGAGTCGTTGATTAGAAGGAGCCGTTGAGAATCCAATGGTGTAGAAAAAAAACGCAAATGAGAATAGCGTTAAAGCGCCATTCTTATTTGCGCCAAATGCCAATCTTAATAGCGCTAATCACAAAAAACATCCAGAGACACTCGATTTCTCCAATCCTATACTTAGTTTTTTTCTAGTCTCTCATTTTTTCCTCTAGAACAAACTAGTTTTTTGGTTGATACAATTGAATGAAATTGAATCAAAAGAAGATAAAATTGAATACAATTGAATGAAATTGAATCAAAAGAAGATAAAATTGAATGAAATTGAAACTTGATTGATACTAAAAATACTTCAACTACATTGATTCCACTACATCAAATTGAATAAAAAAAAAAAAAAAACATAATTGAAGCTACATAGTTCCATAAGCTACATGGTTTCATATATTGAAATGACGAACATTGCTAGTGCTAGGATAACCATAGTTTGCACCAATTGTTCTAGGAGGATAACCATGTTTTTCCAAAATCTTATTTTGTTTATCCAACATAAATTGTTGCTTCCATTCCTAAAACAAGGTCTCAACCACCACATCCAACACTTCGAGTTCATGTTTCTCCAAAGCTAAATCCAAGGATTTCTTGTTTGTCTCGCAACATTTAATAAATATTCTTCTTGTACATCCAACCTTGCCATCTTCTTTGCATTCTCTTCACTAAAATGTTTCAAAATACGGTCGGTTCCGTCGTTGATGGCCGATAGCTCCGAAGCTTCCCTTTGTTGAGCCCTTTTTCCCGTTGGTCGACGAGGGCCATCCTCTTCATACCATCTTGGGTCGCTTCTTGTCGGAGCACTACTTGTTGAAGCATTAACACTAGGAGCCTCCGATTCATCTTCCTCATTTTGGGTAGGATCAAATTCTTCGGGATTGAATCCGGGAACATGGGCTTTGAAAAGTCGATACACCTCTTCATTTCTAAAAGGTTTTCCATTGCTAACCTTACTATATTCCAATCTAGATTTTCTCTCCTACAAAAAACAAACAAAACCCAAGTTAGAAATCCTTCAATAAAACAATATCATCAATTCAATAAAACAATATCATTATACATTAAGAAATCTTAATAAAACTTACAATATCATCAATTCCACATCCGCTTGCATTGTTTCTATGCATATTTCTTAAGATACCAACCCACTTTTTGACATCTTTTTTCAAGGTACCAATTCTATTTTGCAACTTATGAACAGTCCTATCATACTTATTCCCAAAGTTGCTTACATAGGTATCGAATACCCGCTCCCAAAATTGGTTAGATCTTTGATCAACTCCGGCAACACCATCAAGTGTAATGCTTATCCAAGCTTTGGTGATTGCAACATCTTCGGGTGTAGTATATTTTGCCATGGTTAAAAAAAAATATGAATTTGAATTGCAATGAATTTTAAGAAGATGGAGAAAAAAATCTAGAGATTGAAAGGTTTTGCAATGAATTTGAATTGCAATGAGTTTTGGTCTGAGCTGAGAAGTGATCAATTTATAGGGAAATTTTCGAATTCAAAAAATTAGCCGTTGAAACGCTATTGTTATTAGCGTTTTTTTGTGAGTCGTTGATTAGAAGGAGCCGTTAAATATCTAATGGTTATAAATGAAACGCTATTTTTAATAGCGTTAAGCGCTATTCTTAAAAGTGCCAAACGCTATTCTTATTAGCGCCAAACGCTATTCTTATTAGCGCTTTTCTTGAAAAACATCCAGAACCTCAGCAAATTCCTCAAGTTCCATACTTAGTTTTTTTTCTTCTCTTTTAGTTTTTTTTTCTTCTCTTTTGAAAACAATGAAAACCAAAATTAATACAATGAAAATCTTAATAGTTCTTAATTTTAAAATCTAGAAATCATAGGATTGCAACCAAGTTGCTTACATATTGAAAGTTCATTCGAAATCTTACGAAAAAAGACTAAAGTTGTTCTGGTGGGTAAACATCGGTAGGATCGAATTCACCATCCGAACCGTCAAGATCATCTGGTGGCGGAGGGGGAGATTCTGGTGGCATTTCACCGTCTCTGAGACCTAGTCCATGTCGTATCCAAATGTGTTGAACAAGATCATTGCGGAGTTGGAGATATGCCTCGTCATTCCTTAACTCGTGGTATGACCTCGGTATTCCAGTAACCTGTCGTACTGGTTCGTTCACGACTTCACCCCAATCTGAGTTACGTCTTTCATTCTCAATGACCATGTTATGCAGAATCAAACAAGCCTTGATAATAAAGTTTATATCCTCCCTATCCCAGTAACATGCTGGCTTTTTTGTTATTTGGAACTTGTTTTGGAGAGTTCCAAAAGCCCTTTCAACATCCTTTCTCTTCGCTTGTTGGTATCTATTGAACAACTTATTAGCTGGCTGATTTGGAAGAAGAATTTTGAATGACTGCACAATACAAGACAATCGTGGATATATATTATCCGCCAAGTAGTAACCCTTGTCGTAGTTGTGGCCATTGATGCGGTAATTACAAGGAGCTGCTAAACCATTAACCATCTTATCAAAAAGTGGAGATTGAGCCAAGACGTTCAAGTCGTTGTTCGACCCTGGCGTTCCAAAGAAACCATGCCAAAACCACCTATCATATGATGCCACAGCTTCTAAGATCATGGTAGGTTTTTTCTCATGCCCACGGAATGTACCTGCCATGTCATTGGATAATTCTTCCACCGAAAATGCATACAATCAACACTTCCAAGCATTCCAGAAACCCTCTAGCCGCATTTTCTGCCAATAATCTTTTCGTGTCTTCTCTTATAGGAAGTCGCATGTACCTTGGACCAAAGTGGCGAACAATTACCCTGGTAAACCTCTTCACATACATATAGACGGTCGATGCTCCCATACGGACATAATCATCTCAGTGCTATCACGGCTATGCCTTTACACAAACATTTCATTACGGCATACATCTTCATGTGGGAAGAGTGACCAAGTTGTCCGGTGCAATCAACTTGGAAATCAAAAGCAGGATCCGCAACAACTATTTCACTTAGAATACGTAAGAAAAGAGGTCGATACATACCCAAACGTTGGTGGAACTTCTTAGGGCCCCAAGTACAATTAGGTCCAAAGTAGTCATGCATCATCCTTGCATCTCCGTCCTCTCGTTGCCTGTCCACCATTTGTCGCGTCAATACTTGTTGAGGCACTGGTTGGAAGAGCCTATGCATTCTTTGAGTCATATACTGGTACACCACAATTGCTCTCTCCTCGCTATCATCACCAATGCTAAGATCGATTCCATACGTCATTAGTACATACCTCCTTAGCGGATTTTCATCGTCCATATTGCACCTGTAAACAAAACTCAAATACTGTAAGCATTCCATACAAAAGAAAAGAAATCACATTCATTCAAAAGAAAAGACATTCATTCAAGAGAATATTAAAGAAAACACATTCAAGTTTTTGTAATTCATACAAAAGAAAATACTATCAATTTTTCTACATTAAAACCATCCATTTCATTAAAGAGAAGACATTCTATGTTCCCGAATCATTTGATTCAAATCCCAAAATCCTAGACATGTCATCTATATTATAACCAACCCCACCACTATTCACAAGTTGGGTTAATTGTGACTGTGGAACTGCTTCCTCTTGTTGTGTCTGTGGAAACAAAATCGGTTTGTGTATCATCTATCGCGGCATCATGACTTGTGGCTTGTCTTTTACTACAACCAGCTTTTCTCCTTGATCATAACATGATTGAGTTGATGTTCCTTCCCTCCGTAGTTTGATTGCCCAAGAGCATATGCACGATCTATTTCAAACCAATGCTGGTCCTTTGTAACATTTAACATAGCCAACTTATGCGCAAGATCTTTCCATTGCTCCTGAAAAGAAACATCAAGATAGCAAATATATTAAAAAACTTCTAATGTGTAAAGAAAATCATAATAATATAGCAAACAAAATAATTGAAGGAGTTAAAACCAAAATGACTAACCCTTGTTCCCCAATTAACATCATACGTAAATGGAGGAGGATCGGGTGCTTGCAAAGGCACTTCAACAGGGGTTGCCTTCACCGTCTCGAACGTACGGTACAGAAAGAAACTCTTGGAAATTCGGTGAAGCTTGTGAGTAGTTGTCATACTTATACCGTGATGGATGTATTGGGGGACTCGATTCACAAGAAATGTTGGATCTTGAGTACTTGCAGCTCAACTTCGTCTCGTTTTCTTGACGATATATTTCGGGAGCAAAAAACCAAAAGATTGTAACTTCCACCACCGCACATACATGCTCTCATCAACATGCTTATAGTCTCGTCCTTTAACCACATCAATAGGATCATGGGGGCAGCAAGGTCTTCCAAACGTTCACGTGGACTTCTTGGAATTGTTATGAATCCCCTTGTTTGCCTTAAAACCGCTCACCAAGATACATGATACTAGTAGCGCTTTCCGGATTATAGAAAGCCACTCTTTGATTGGAGATTTCACGAGCATGCACTATATCAGGATGATCTCTATATATACTAGTAGACCATGGTTGCCATTGCGTTCCAACAATTGTCCTCAACTCAATTTGTTGGCGAGCTGTATGAAGAGAGTGTTTGGAAGTACCCTTTGCAACTTCACTAGACTATCTTTCTTAAATATCATAATTGCAGGCCATACATCACCACTACACCTTCTTTGAGAAAAGGCGTCAAAGTACGAAAATACATGTAAAACCAATATTCTAAAACCATCGCCATTCCACACATGTTTTTTCCACCTCTAACAACCGCACTCATGCTACTATACAAGTGACTAAAACAAGCCGAACCCCAATCATAATTACTAATCTCATTCAAATCACGCAAGGAAATGATCCAACCTTTGCTTGCTCGTGTAGTGGAACGTGCCAATAAAACTTTTGAAATCACCCATAATAAGAAGTATCTAGTCACAATCTCCCAATTTTCATCATTAATTGGATTGTTCTTGATATAGGTTGCGAGGCAACTAATAGGAAAATCAGGTGTGTTCTTGTTGTAGTTTGCAAACCCATGCATAGGTTCAAAGTAGGTATTCTCTAGCTGCTGGCTTTCTCTACTTTTCCATTTACTTGTATTGGCGTGTTCCAACCTTCTACGACCATTTCCAATAGGAATTCCGGTTAAGTGAACAAAGTCTAAAGGAGTGAAACCAATTTCGAAGTTTGGGAAATGAAATGAATTGGTGCTATACCACCACCTCTCTATGATTGCATAAGCTAGTTGTTGATCAACTCTCTTAATTCTAATTTCAAAAAATCTAGCAAGCCCGGAATTTTGAAGAACTTGACTAGCACTTTCATGAACCACCACACGGCTATGTAAATCCTCAAGGTCTTCTAGATTACTTCTAAACGTGATATCATGTTGTGTATCAAATGGGTTTATACTTGTAGATATATGTTTTTCATCCCATTCTTTTGAACTTAACATCATACACACATCCATAATCTATACAATATCATCAAATAAAAACAATTTAGTCACACAATGCACTTAAATTGTTTACATAAACTAAAACATGTATCAAGCAACAAAGTATAGCCCACAAACTTAGAATTCACATCACACATAACTAACAATGTAAATTCGTCAAAGCCCTAAATTCACATCACTTCTGCAAATTCGTCAAATTATTGACATTCATTATCTCATGGCAATTTCATGGCAATTTCACAAAACGTGATATCATGGCAAATTAGCCCTAAACGTGATATCATGGCAATTTCACATCAATTTAGGTCTTCTAGCCCTAAATTGACATTCATTATCTCATGGCAATTTCATGTCAAATTATTGCAAATTCGTCGTTGCAAAACCCTAAATTACATGTCAAATTCATCATTGTTAGAATCAAAATTGTTATCATTCATCATACAATCGAGTATCATGCATACAATCAACAATAATATCATCTAAAGCCCTAACATTTCATCAAACCATAAAATTAACTCAAATTATAATTCAACTAACCTCTCTTTGGATTCTCAATCAAATTGAGAAATTTAAGTATGCTTGGATTCCTTATGAAGCAGAGAACAAACCCTTTGAAGCAATTTCATTGATTTGAACCATGCTCTGAGAATTAAACAAGGGGGTTTTTTAGGTTTGTTTTTGTTTTTTTAAAAAGCTCTGTCGATATGAACTGAGGAAGAAGAAGAAGAAGAGGTCGATGGTACTGGATATAAGAAATTAAAAGCGCTAATAAGAATAGCGTTAGGCGCTATTAACAATAGCGTTAAGCGCTATTATCAATTGCGTTTAGCGCTATTAAGATTAGCGCTTTGACCATTGACTTTAGTCAAGCGCTATTCTTAATAGCGTTTTGTTGCGCTATAATTATTAGCGTTTTACGCTATTCTTATTAGCGTTTTTTGTATTCCACCATTAGACTTGCGCTTCCATCCACAGTTCCAAGTGCTGAGGTGGCGTGGAAGATGGAAGATGGATGGATTCCACCATAAGACTTGCTCTAAATGATGCACATTTTATGCCTTCTAAAGCAAGAGAAGTGCAACCTCCGTCTTCCAAAGTAATTGAAGCGCACCCACTGTCCCATTCTTCTTCGTTGTCCTTATCGAAGGCACATCGCTCATTCTCAAAAGCTTGTTCTCTAGCAAAGACAGTTCGAGACCATCCTATGCTAAAGATACCAAAAAAAATATTCCATTTTTACAAAGAATACAAGGTGATATTTGTGGACCTATACATCCGTAATGCGACCATTCATGTATTTTATGGTTCTCGTTGATGCTTCACCCGCTGGTCACATGTTGCATTGTTGTCCACAAGAAATGCTGCATTTGCAAAGCTCCTAGCACAAATTATACGACTAAGGTCTCACCACCCTGATCATCCAATCAAGTCTATCAGACTTGATAATGCTGGAGAATTTACATCTAAAGGATTTAATGATTTCTGTATGTCTACTGGAATTGACATAAAGCATCCCGTACCCCATGTACACACTCAAAATGGTCTCTCAGAAGCTACCATCAAAAGGTTACAGATGATAGCTAGGGCATTGGTTATGCGTTCCAACCCGCCTATTATCGCCTGGGGTACGCCATATTGCATGCAGCATTACTTATTCGCTTTAGACCCACCGCTAGCCAACCATTTTTCTGCGTACTGGCTTGGTAACTCGGATATGAGCTCGATGTTTCACATTTACGCATATTTGGTTGTGACGTATACGTGCCTATTACGCCCCACAGCGTACTAGGATGGGTCCACAAAGACGAGTAGGTATTTATGTTGGATATGAATCCCCAACAATTATCCGCTACTTAGAACCTTTGACAAAGATCTCTTTACCGCTAGATTTGCGGATTGTCACTTTGATGAGACAACTTTCCCGTCGTTAGGGGGTATGGAAAAGGATTTCCAAAGGGAACGACATGAATTGTCGTGGTGTGTTCCCACGTTGTCTCATCTTGATCCCCGCACTCCACAACGCGAAAGTGAAGTGAAAAGAATTATCGATCTTCGTAATGTGGCAAATTCAATGCCCGATGCATTTATCGATATTGCTAAAGTGACGAGATCACATATACCACTGCAAACGTGCCTCGCAAGGTTGGAAATTCCCGACAAGGGAAAAGGTACCATAAATATGGGTACCAAGGCTGCACTTGGTGGAAGTGTAGCTGAGGCCGTTGCCCCCAAAAGGAAGAGGGGGAGACCACTTGGTTCAATCGATACTCAGCCAAGGAAGAAAAGGGCGAGTAAGGCACAAACCGATCCATATATCATCAATACAGATAATCCATCTCATGAGATTGTCTCTGATTACGCTTATGTCCATGAATCATTACCGGGGACGCCCGAAGTTTGAATTGATTCCAGAGAACAAAGAAATCTCTATGGATTGTGAAAGTTCATACGTGTTGATGGAAAGATCCTCCACGCATATTGATGATATATTCGCATATACAAATTGCTCGAGAGATTATAGAGCACGATGATATCGAACCACGCCTATTGCGAATGCCAAAAGAGAGCAGATTTGCCTCAATGGAGAGATGCAATCCGTGCTGAATTAAATTCACTGGCAAAAAGACAGGTATTTGGTGCGGTAGTGCTAACCCCACCAGGTGTAAAGCCTGTAGGACATAAATGGGTATTTGTCGTAAAGCGTAATGAGAAGAACGAAGTCTTGAGATATAAGGCTCGCCTTGTGGCGCAAGGTTTCTCACAACGCCCGGGATTGATTACGAAGAAACGTACTCTCATGTAATGGACGCCATAACGCCCGCTACTTAGTCGCCTTAGTAGTTTCCGTAAGGACTTGAAATGCAACTTATGGATGTGGTTACCGTGATATCTCTATGGGGATCTTGATACGTAGATATTCATGAAAGTTCCGTGATGGACTTCCATTGCCCAAATCAAGTAACTCTAAACCACGGAGTGCGTTTGCAATTCAGCTTGAAACGCTCACTTTACGGATTAAAGCAATCCGATGGATGTGGTATACCCGTCTAAGTGATTATTTGATTGGGAAGGGATATACAAATAATTAATTGTGCCCATGCGTAAGAAAACAAGTTCCGGATTTGCTATGATAGCTGTCTATGTTGACGACATGAACATAGTAGGTACTCTTGATGAACTAACAGAAACCGCAAGCTATTTGAAATCCGAATTTGAGATGAAAAATCTTGGGAAAACTCGAATGTGTCTAGGACTTGAACTAGAACATCGAGCTTGTGGAATATTAATCCACCAACAAGTATATGTCCATAAGATACTCGTGCAATTTAATATGGACAAAGTGCACCCTGCTAGCACTCCCATGGTTGGTCGAACTTTAGATGTACATAAATATGCATTTCGTCCAAATGAAGATGGCGAAGATGTATTGGGAGCTGAATATCCATATCTAAGTGCAATAGGTGCATTATTGTACTTAGCACAATGTACTCGACCAGATATCTCATTCTCAGTAAATTTGTTAGCTAGATAAAGCTCAGCGTCAACGCAGCGTCATTGTAATGGTATAAAGAATATATTTAAATACCTAAAGGGAACCATTGACTTGGGTTTGTTTTATCCCTACGAAGACGAAAGGAGAGATGCTAATGTGATTGCGACTCCTTACACTGGAACCCCAAATAATGTTTTGCTTGGTTTTTTGCCGATGCCGGGTACCTCTCGCACCCACACAAAGGTCGATCACAACTGGATACGTGTTCACCATCGGGAATACATCGATATCCTGGAGATCGACCAAGCAAACCCTTGTGGCTACCTCCACGAACCACTCTGAGATCATTGCCCTACATGAGGCGGTTCGTGAGTGTATGTGGTTAAGGTCTATCATTACACATATTCGAGGGACATGTGGTTTGAGTTCTACCACTGAAGAGCCAACTTGCATTTATGAAGATAATGCAATTGCATCGAATGTATGAAGCAAGGGTACATTAAGGGTGATAATATGAAACATATATCACCGAAGTTCTTTTACAATCAAAGAACAACAATGTCTTCTAAACATTCAAGTCAAGAAAGTAAAATCGATTTAAAATGTGGCAGACTTATTTACTAAGTCATTACCTAAGTGCACATTTGAAAAAAATGTGAGAAGTATAGGACTAAAGAGATTGTCCGAACTTCCATGACTCCATGGGACTAAAGGAATTGTCCACTCCCATGACCTTATTGGACTAAAGAAATTGGCATGCATCAGGGGGAGCACCAGATGGTATGTTGAACTCTTTTCCTTCACCGAGGTTACTTTTCCCCACTGGGTTTTGTTACTCGAAAAGGTTTTTAATGAGACAACAATAATACCATAAATGCAAATCATGGAGAGATGTCGACATCAGGGGGAGCATCTAGCGATGTACTGATGACATCAAAGTGTGTTGTACTATTTTCCTTCACCGAGGTTACTTTTTCCCACAGGGTTTTGTTACTCGTCAAGGTTTTTAATGAGACAACAAAAACATTAAAGATACAACTTCGGTTGAGGCTATTCTTCTCCTTACAAGTGTTCAGGTTTTTGTGCGAAATATTTTTCCTGACACGGTTCTACAAAGGATAAGAGTCCTGACAAGCGACTCCATTTCAGAAGCTCAAGTATTTTTCTCCTTTGACCAGCTTTTTCATCAACGGATGTTTTCTCGGAAAGGTTTTGACAAAGCAGTTAGTTTGTAATGGTGGTCATCCAAGGGGGAGTGTTGTAGTAACATGTGTGGTAATGTGTCTGACCACACATCACATGTGTCAAGATGCATGTCATCTTCTTTCTCAAACTAGACACATGTAGAAATTGTTTTTTCCCTTACTACCACTTGTACTTACACAACTCTCTATTCTTCATGTATTTAAAGTATGGAACAATAAATGAAGAAGCAACTAACTCTCCTTATCTTTTACTTTGTTTTATTCTCTTGTCTCCATATTATCTTGTTATTTCTCTACTCAATATTTGAATAACCTTCTTGTTAGGTGTAGAATACACCGTATTTATTATCTAGAGTTTATGCTTTCTTTGCTATTTTTCGTGTGAATTATGTATTTTATGTTTGCTTTTGAGTTTTATAGGTGCAATGGAGTCACCGAGAACAAAAGGAGAAGAAATCACCCATTTAAAGTGAAAAAGAGCGGAAAGACCAATTCACAGGCGAGCGAAGCTAGCTACGGGTGAGCAAAGAAATGAATAGGCAGTCGGTTCCGCGAAACCGACAAGCCATGCAAGAACTGGGGGGCCCTTTTCCTATTTCTGGGTGCCTAGAGTTATTTCTGGGTAACCCCTTATCTGCTTCACCTGGGTGGTTATATCCAACCTAATTTCCTACACCAAACCTAAAATCAGAGAAAATGATTTCTCAATCATTTTCCCATCTGGGATTCGTAATAGAGAGAAGAAGAAGAGAGTCTGGCCGCCGTTAAATCTGCGGGTTACTCACAAATCGGTCGAAGTGGTTCTCAATGAAGAGTCAGTTGAGCAATTAGGAGAACAAGATGGGTTCGATTGTGGTGGTTCGATCTAGGGTTCGGACTCGAGTTGATTTTGGTGCTGTTGATAATCACTGAGAAGAGATCGATGAAATAGAAGGTTAGGGTTTATGGAAGGTGGAGAAATTAAATACAAAGAAGGGGTTTGTGATGAATTCAGAGATGATAAATTTCATCTAATGGATTTTGAGAAGACCTAATATTGGAAGGAGTATCCTTTATGGAAATTGAAGAAACATATAAATAGAAAAGTCTTTTCTCTAAACAAGATATCTCCATTAGGGGGAACTCATACTTTTGGTTCTAGGGTTTAGAAACATGATAGGTTTTCTCTTTCTTCTTGTTATGAACTCCTATGCCATGAGTAACTAAGTTTTTATTATTGGTTGAAGATGTAGTTGGATTTTGAAAACAAGTTATGGATTTTTTTATGAATTAGTTTTCTCTCAATATTATCGTTTGATTTGTACGGGTTATAATAATTGCATGATTGATGTATTGCAATATGATTGAATGTTTGTTTAGTTAAGTCTAGAATTGATTGAACTCACATCCATATCTATAGCTATTTTAGGTTTTCATCGAGCGATAACCTTGAATACGAGTAGCATAATATGATTCTAGGTTGTAGTGATACATCCTTGTAGTCATATGTAGAAATTGACCTTTGTTCGAATTGTTTGCGCAATGTATTACAATTGCATTGATTAGCCTATTTATGAAACTTAATGCTCCTAGAATTGAACTTGATTAGCGCAGGCGTTAGGTTATTCTTTAGGTAGAATTCACATACGCAGCTCTAATGTGTGTGTGATGAATTAGGAAATTTACTTTAGTATTCTTGCAATAAGGTATTCTATGGCTTTTGATGATAGTGAGATTAAATACGAATTCTATTCATATATTCATAAACTTGTTTACAATTGAAGATGAAACCTTTATCCAATATTTTCACCTCATTGATTTGCGTGTTTATTTATTTGCTTTGCTTTTATTTTATTTTAGTATATAAAAATCAGCAAACCCCCTAGATTATTTATAGGAAACCGAAACAATTTGACAACCAAGACCTCTCTGTGGGAACGATCCTTTCTTGCCCTTGCTTCATTATATATTTTGAGTAGTAAGAAAGTGTAATTTATTTTTGACGCCTATGACAACGATCACTTCTACAGTTAATAAATTGTTTAAAGTTAAATTGTTAGTGTTATATTAGTACAAAATCAGATCTTTGTGAGAGAGTTGGGTTTTTTGAGAGGATGAAGAAGTGAAAAAAAAAACCTAGATTCTTGAGATTAATGAACTTCAAGATGGGTGATTCAAATGACGAAGGAGAATCTTCATATTGTAAACTGTTAGAGCACTGCTCGGTCGAACTCGCATGCGTTGCTATCTCAAGCATGTTTGTCAATGTTAGTGATCAAAACTATAAGTCTTGATTTCTATCCTATTTATAGATGTCTCTGACTAGGACATAGATTGTGTAGTTGAGCTTAGATTTCACGGCGTTCATCATTTAAAGACGAAGAACTACTAAGGGCAGCTTGTGGAACTTCATCGACAAAAGGTATGTGGAGACTGAAACTCATCTATCACTTGAAAAGTCTATTTCTACTCTATCTCCTATATTGAGACATAAGTCGTATTACGATATAGTTTTCTATACACACATTTGAGATTTCGAGCTGAGTTTATCTCGCTTACATATTTCTCGAAATATGTGTTGGCAAGCTTTCTCTTCGACCAAGTTCATCTTATATCATGCGAAAATTCCGAGTAACATCTTACATGGTTTGTGTGATACAATCATTTGGTGTTGTCTTGGAATGTTTCATTATGATTATTTCAATATCTTGAAAATTTCTTTGATGCTAATAGTGTGTGAAAACGACTATTATCATCCTCTAAGAAAGTTTCAATGATTGAAATAAGAGTTTAGAACACTTAACCATTATTGGATATGTCATGTTGTGCACTCTTGCACATATGTAATCCATGTCCTGGAACCATAGTATGCGCACCCGTTTGTGTACCCGTTGGTTTGAGAAATCCGAACCTAAGTATGCGTACTCGTTTGCGCATCGGCGCATGTGTTCATGTCCGAGAATTTCTGGCTGGGATTGAAAGTTCGCGTACCCGTTTGCGTCGGCGCGAAACCCAATCTTGGTCCGGTATTTCAAGTTTGCGTACCGCTTGCATACTTGAAGGTTAAAGTTCTAAAATCGGTTATGAACATGAACATAAATATTTATATAATAAAGAATGCAATCTTTGCAAACCGTGGCTATAATGTTTATGATTGATTCGAGTTAATCAAACCGATTTTGCTTCAATTGTGTTCTTGTATACTTCTATGAGAATATAGCAATTGAACGACTCTTTAACTAGTTTCATTTGAGTCATTTGAACTAGTTATGGTTAAGATGAATAAGGTTGATATTAGAGTAATCATATGGCTAACCTCGGTTAACTATTTGTGAGCCAACATGGTGTACACGTTTGGGTACGGTTACATAAACCTAAATGAGGGTACATTTCATTGTGTGTAACAAACTAAGTACGATCTAAAGGTTGAAAGATATTAGCTTGGTTGAATTAGATTTTTCATCTAACGGTGAATATTGAATGCTTTGTTACCAAGGTAACCTGGATTGCAAACCCTGATTTGAAAACTATATAAATGAGAACTCTAGCAACTGGGAAACCTAATCCCCACACCTTATGTGTATTACTAGTTGCACAAACCGATTCTCCTTTAACCTTAGGTTTCTTCGAGACCCTGTAGGTTAACGACTTCAAAGACTTCATTGGGATTGTGAAGCCAGATCTAACTATTTTCTTTGTAGTTACGTGTTCTGATCTTGCCCGATTCTATTGTATTGAGTACAATTGAAATAATTGACTCGAGATTAATTTCTCTGGTATGCAAGATAAAATTAATCACAAACATCTTCGTCTCATCGTTTGTGATTCCAAAATATCTTATTTCGCCAGTCGATTAAGATTATTGTGAGGTGATTGATAATACTAGGCTATTCTTCGGGAATATAAGTCCTATTTATCAATTGGTTCCTGTTCACCTTGATTTATCAAAAGACGGAACAAAAACTCTCGGGTATTTCTGTGGGAGACAGATTTATTCAATCTATAGACTTTTCTGTGTGAGACAGATTTGTTTATAAAGTCTTCGACTTTGGGTCGTAGCAACTCTTGGTTGTGGGTGAGATCAACTAAGGGAATCAAGTTTGTAGTATCCTGGCTGGTATCAGAGACGTAAGGAACGCAACTGTACCTTGAATCAGTGTGAGATTGATTAGGGTTCAACTACATTCCCGTCCGAAGCTAATTGGTAGTAGGCTAGAGCCTGTAGCGGCTTAATACAATATGGTGTTCAATTGGACTAGGTCCCGAGGTTTTTCTGCATTTGCGGTTTTCTTCGTTAATAAAATTATGGTGTCTGTGTTATTTCTTTTTCGCATTATATTTTGTTATATAATTGAAATATCACAGGTTGTGTGTTATTATCAATCAATTAGAATATCCAACCTTTGGTTGTTGATTTAAATTGATTGACACTTGATCATTGGTCTTTGGTACCGTTCAAGTTACTCCTCTTATATTCAATCAGGCTCGCAGATTTCTATTTGCTGATTGCAGATTGAATTAAGAGTTAGAGATATTAAACTCTTTGATATATCTTACTCTAGATTGAGTCTGACTGTCTAATTGATTCTCTAGAAAGTATATTCCAGTAAGTGCTCTCAGATTGCCAAATGAATTGTTGGGTGTGGTTGTTAGACCCCCCGCATTTTCAATTGGTATCAGAGCAGGCAAACACATTAAAGACCTTATAAGTCTGTGTTTGTAGTGATCTGATGATGGAAAATATTGTCTCTGAAAACACTTCACCAGAAATGGATAAACTCAATATTGAGCGTGTTCTAGAAACCGTCAATAAGGTTGAGAATCCTGAGTTAAAAAAACTCATCAATTTTCTTTGTCTCGGAAAACATTGTTGGATAAAAAAAATATGATGGTCTTCGTTGCGAAGTATATATCAAAAAATTTGTCTTTCGAGAACACGTTGAAGAGGTAGTTGATCTCCAGAAGAAGTTAGATGAACAAATCCGGATCAATTCCGATCTTGTCACAGAAATTGCAAAACTTAAGGATTTGAAATCTGTAAAGTCATCTTCAATGGTTTTACATAACTCCACTAATTCTTCCCTTAAGAATTGCCGTAAGTCAGGTGATAAGTGAGGTCTAGGCTTTGTGAAACCTGATAGTGCTCAGAACTTCTCGAACAAGGATAAGGATGTTGGAACATGCTTGTTTTGTAGTGCTCATGATCACTTTCAACATGCTTGTTTGACTTTCAAGAAAATATTAAAAGTTGCGGGTGATCTTCATAAGAAAATCGTATTTAATTTTGTCTTCTCTTAAAAAGACATTCAATACTAACAAGAAAGCCGAATATGGTTATAATAGTGCTAGTATGGGAGCTTTTGCTCTAAAGTCAACATCACCTTTTCAATGGTTCCTTGATAGTGGATGTAGCAGACATATGACTGGAGATCTCTCTTGGTTTATCAACTCAAGCAATTTTGATGGTGGACCGGTAACTTTTGGAGATGGAAGTTTTTGCTACATAAGCAAGAAGGGGACGATCAAATTACATGGCGTTCCTGAAATACATGATGTCGTATACGTGAAAGGTACGACTGCTAATCTTCTTTCTGTTAGTCAAATCTGTGACAAAGGCCATAAGGTTGTCTTCAATGATAAAGGATGTGACATTGTCGATAAATCCGTAAAAGTGATTTTTCAAGGATCACGTGGGAAAAATAATTGTTATCTTCTAGATACTCGGTTCGAATTGTTGCACTTCGACTAAAGTGGAATCTACACACCTCTGGCATGAACGTTTTGGTCACATCAATTATCGTCTTCTAACTAAGATCATTAACAAAGAACTTGTTAGAGGCGTTCCCAAAATCAATGCTAATGTTGAAGGTGTATGTGGTGCCTGTCAAAATGGTAAACAAACGAAAGTTCCACACAAATCATCTCGAAATATTCTCACCAAAGCTCCACTTGATTTAATTCATATGGATCTTTTCGGCCCGATTCAACAATCTACAGTGGATGGAAAGAAGTATGCCTTGGTTATGGTAGATGATTACACCAGATTCACTTGGGTGGCGTTTTTGGCTCACAAGAATGAAACACTCAGTGAGTTCAAGATTATTGTTAATAGAATCCAGAATGAACAAGGTCGAAAACTAAAGAAAATTAGAAGCGATCGTGGCACTGAATTCAAAGACACCAAAGTATTTGAATACTGTGACTCTCTGGGAATTATTCAACAATACTCTCCACCTATCACTCCGCAAGCAAATGGAGTTGCAGAAAGGAAGAATAGAAACATTCAGGAAATGGCAAGGGTAATGCTCCATAACAAAAACTTACCGTTAAGGTTTTGGGGTGAGACTGTTTTTACGGCTTGATATTTGATCAATCGTGTTTATTTGCGGTCAAAGATATTAAACACTCCCTATGAGTTGTGGTGTGGTAAGAAACCCAACTTACACTATCTCAGAGTGTTCGGCAGTAAGTGCTACATTCTAAAGGATCGTGAACAGAAAGGGAAATTTGATTCAAAAAGCGATGAAGGTATTTTTCTTAGTTGTGCATCTGGCAGTCGTGGTTTCTGAGTCTTTAATCTCATAACCCAAGTCATGATGAAATCAGCAAATGTTATCATTGATGATTTAAGTAATTTTCGTCATGATAACTCTCCTGCTGAATTGCCTACGACCGAGACAATTGAGAAAATCAAAGAAACTTTAGAATCAGAAGAAGTTGTTCCAACGGTTGTTAATCCTGATGTCTCTAGTGATGAGGAGAAAATCTCTAGTCAGGCTATTCTTGTTGAACAAGAACGTGTCCCTCCACGGCACCTTTGGGTTCAAAGGAATCATGATACTAGCAATATCATTGGAGGTAGGGAATCTACTGCTAAGACGATAGGTCAACTTCAAAATATTTGCAATTCTGGTTGTTATCTATCGCAAGTGGAGCCAAGGAATATTGATGAAGCCCGTAGTGATCCCTTTTGGGTGAATGCAATGCATGAAGAGTTAAATCAATTCCAAATACAAGATGTACGGAAACTCGTACCTTGTCCCCCCAATCTAAATATTGTTGGTACCAAATGGATATTTAAGAACAAGTCTGATGAATTTGGCACCATTGAAAGAAACAAAGCTAAACTTGTCGCTCAGGGATATTCACAGATTAAAGGGATCGATTTTGACGAAACTTTTGCTCCTGTGGCACGCCTTGAGTCCATTCGATTATTATATCTCATGCTTGTTTTCTTAAGGTTAAGTCAGTTTCAAATGGACATTAAATCCGCTTTCCTAAATGGAAACTTAAAGGAAGAAGACTATGTCGCTCAACCTAAGGGATTTGAAAACCCTAATTTCCCCAATCATGTCCTTAAGCTCATCATGGATCATGTCAAAGCTAGACAACTTGCTCGGGTTGTTGATCGGAAAGTTTGTGTTCTAACTCACGAACATGGGGTGTCTACAGTCAAGAGAATAAAGGAAATCAATGATACCTTCTATGATGGATTCATTAAAAGGTATGAGGTTCTCAAAGAACTTTGATTTATTATGACTAGGAAACTTCTTATGAGAATTTATTTCTTGTGAAGGATTACTAGGGTTTGGAATAGCCATTATTGTGAGTACACATAGCTATTTCCAACGTTTTCATCTTTTGGTTTTAAGATTTATTTATTTAAATTTTAAGTTTTTTTTTTGGAAAATGATTTTTACAATTTTAATCTTTATGATTTTATATATTGGAAATTGTTATGGGATATGTTGTTTACGTCTGTGAACCTGTGACTGTCCCATACTTGTTCAAAAGTTATTTCTATTATGTCGATATGAATGTATTGATAAAAAACAAAAGTTAAAGCCTTTTATGTCATTATGCAAATATTAATGGAAGAAAGGATAAACTTTTGTTTACAAGGATTACGTCTATTATATGTCATTGTGCAAATAGTGATGAAAAATAGAATGTGTTAGAGCATAGCTCGGTTGAACCCACCAAGCGTTGGTATGTCAAGTTTGGTTGTCATATTTTAGTGAATCAAAACTCATGTTAAGAGTCGCTTGATTATGTACTAGAGTCAACTTCGTATAGGTTAGCTTGAAAGTATTAGGATAATGAGACTTTACAAGTATTGCGAAGACTTGAAGATGCGAAGAAGCAAGGAGCTACAACGACAGCAATCATCATTCCACTTGAGGTTAGTGATATTTGAATTGAACTGTTTCATTCCCAAACGTATCTTTCAAGTCGTGCATATTTAAAACAAAACTGCGAAGCCTATTTGAACTCTAGATCGACATAATATTAAGGAATACAATACGAGGTTTATTGCTTAACCATTAAACTTTGTAGATAAGACATCGCCATAATCATTTGAATGCTATTGTGATTATGTATGGGTATGAGGTGAGGATTTCATCCTAGGGAACAATGTTTTACATGTGTTCTAAGGATGTAAGTTCATAAACTTGTTTGTGAATCGAAAATGAAATCGCCAGGCGTTATTGGTTTTGTTATTCATTGCATATCTTATGAACAACCAATATGTGTGATTGAGTATAACCGTTCACAACTTGTTGTGTTCTTGGTAGAACTATTCACAAAGGCCTGACTTATGTATTGGTATGACTTTTATTAGTGAAACCGATCTTAAGTAATCACCTGAGATGGTATGATCTGGTTTGTGATTTTCTATCTGACCAAATATAGGAAAGGGGAACCGATCCTAGTAAGAGGTGCAGTACATCACAAAGGGGAACCGATCCTTGTATGAGGTGCAACAAGGTTTATAGCAGAAAGGGGAACCGATCCTATGGACATGTGCAACACGTTTTTAGGCAAAGAGGAACCGATCCTATGGACATGTGTAACACATATAAGTTAGATACCATATATATGTGGGGAACCGATCCTAGTACCTAGTGAACCAAATTTTGGAAAGCTAGTGTGACTATGCACAATACTCACATGGAAGGTAGAACCAAAACTTGTTTTGGTAGAACCGTTATACCCATGATTGTGATTGAATGTTATTTGATCAATCGCATAGTTCTTGAAAGTCAGATGAACCAATTCTAAACTTGTTAGGAAGTGTGGCAAATCGGTTTCAAGGTTGTAAGTGTGAAAGAGAACTTACAAAGTTAAGATGTCGACATACTTTGAACACGTGCTATGAATGTTTATTTCTTTAATTGTTCAATATTATTCCTTAATAGCTAAGGGAAGAGAATCCCAGGATCGAAACATAAATAAGTTAAGAATCTTTTAATTAAGGTATTTAACTTCATTTTGTAGGGAAATAAGAATTAGTAATGTGTATTTACTAATTAGAGATTTTCCGAGAGATTTGGATCATTATTTTTGGACAAAGCATTTCCAGGAATTATGGAAACTGAATTTGTGCTTTAATGAATATCTTGAGAATATTTTCGGTTTTGGAAATTCCTTGGTGTCCAAACTTCCTTGTCTATAAATACTTGAAGTTTGCCTTTCTAGCAAACTAATCCTTCGTAACAACAGACTTCCTCTTTGTTGTGTTGTTACTGGTGTAGCCGCATATTCGGAGAGGAGAGTAACCTAATTAGGCGAAATCTCTTACGGCCGCTCAGTTTAAAGTCTTATTTGGGATTGAGAATCTCTATTAGTACCGTTGGTGGGAAACTAGATAATTGCGGTTTATCTTTTGTTTTCATTGATTTGATTGACTCACGGTGGTTGAACTTTGATTGCACCTAGTTTGTTTATGCTTGAGAATCTTCTCTTCTGATATAAGATTCACTCAAACTAGTTCAGAGTTTCGACATGGATCTTTAGACCGTTGTTAGTTCTAAAGACGATCTTGTGATAATCCATTGTTAACAGACTCCGTTCTGTGCGTGATTGATCACAAGATATTCAAGTGATGGTGTACAAGTGTTTATTGAAGATCTAAGAAGATTTTAAGACGAAGAAGATATTGAAAATTTCTGATTTGTGGGTTCATAATCTTTGGTGTGCACAATACTTATTTCGGTAAAAGAGGATCCAATTAATAATCGGTTTATCTTTGTGATAGATTGGATTGATTAATTGAGTAGATCGGCATCAACACAATTTTTTGGATTAATAGTGTTGTTGGCTTAATCTTAAACGATTACTTCGGTAATTGAATATAAGATGGATCTAAGGACCTGACGAAGGAGTTTATGTTAAGATAAACGGAAGAGCCTTTGTCCAACTCATATCACTTGGTTGAATAGAGTTGATACCAAACAGATTTGTTGTTCCTTTACTGTTTGGAATACGAACCAAAGAAATTGTTCCAAGTACGTGACTAAGGTAGGAGGCGTGGGAATACATACGGAACTAGGTGAACTATAGGTTTAGTTGCTTGGTCTCAACAATACAAAGTTAGGTATAATTTTGTGTAGCGGCTTAATCCCCGAGAGTATTCAATTAGACAAGGTCCCTGGTTTTTTCGCATTTGCGGTTTCTTCGTTAACAAAATCTTGTTGTGTCATTTACTTCATATTTCCGCATTATAATTGTTTTATTATAATTAAAGTAAATTACACAAACGTTAATTCCTATTTACTTTATAAGTGAATCCTATTGTGTTTGGTTAAGTCAGAACCTTTTTTATCAAGTAACATACTTCGTTGTTGTATTGTCTCGATCTCATATCCATAGATGATCAGACGAAGTGTGAACCGATTAGTTATATTGTCTCGACTCAGTCCATAGACAATCACTTTCGTAGAAAGGACTTATAGGTAGGAAAAGTTTTAGCTTGAGGTATATTTGGGTACCCTCGCCTTTTCAATTGGTATCGAGCAGTAAACACGAAAAGATCTAACAATCATGTTTGGTGCGATCCAACCTATAAGAATTGAATCTAATGTCCGATTCGGCTTAACGTTTTGCAAGAGTATGAATACTAAAAAGTTGTTGAAGATGTTACTACTTCGTTGACTCATGATCCAGAGTGACGAAAACATCTATGTCTATTTCTCGATGAAAAGAGAAGATGCTTGATAAAGAGTTGGTAAAACTCCTAAAGCCTATACAATCTCTCGTCTTCTAAAGTACTTATTTTAAAGATGAGTCAAATCTTCTTAAACAGAGATCGTGAGAAAAGACATTCAACTCGAATTGTCTAGTCAAAGAGAAAATGAGTCTCACTTGTCAAACTAGAGGCTCTTGGTAAATCTCTTACGAGATAAAGAGACACGTCCTATGATTCTAACTAATGATGCTGTTGTGATTTCTTCTGATGAGGAACTAAAAGTCCTTGCTCGACTTTTACAGATTGTGACAAAACCGGTTTAATCACACCTGAAACAGATCAAGAGCAATCGGTTTAGCAAATGAACTAAGGTGCTTAGTCGATTTTTGGTTTGCTAAACTATTAGGGAAAATTGCTTCGGGCAATTGTTTCCTTGGTAACATATCAAAATAAAATTACTTTGTAGTTTCGGTTTTGATATTGGTTATCAAAAATGGTGTGTGGAACCCTCGTGCTTAACTCTAATAGGTTGCAAGTCTTTTGAGATTTGTAAGATCCTTTCAGTTTGTTTTTTATTTTGACATAAAGGGGGAGAAATATATAAAGTAAACAAGTGATTTGGTATCACTAAGGAAAGGACATTGGTGCTTAAACGTTATATCTAACGAAAGAGTAAAGCATAGACTAAGGGGAAGTAGCATATCATATTGATACTTGTACTTATATGGACTACAAAGGGAATAACAAAGACGCGCGGATTGAAAATCTACCTATCTTATCTTTAGGGGGAGTATTAGCTTTGTTATTATAATGTCAACAGCGGAATTTATGGATTGAATGTATACAGGTTATTATGCTGTTGAATTTGGGAATCAAGCGTATGTGTAATGAATTCTTGTAATTTGATTATCCATATGATGTAAGATTTTTGTCACTAAAATTGAAAAAGGGGGAGATTGTTAGAGCATAACTCGGTTGAACCCACCAAACGTTGGTATGTCAAGTTTGGTTGTCATATTTTAGTGAACCAAAACTCATTTAAAGAGTCGCTTGATTATTTACTAGAGTCAACTTCGTATAGGTTAGCTTGAAAGTATTAGGATATGAGACATTACAAGTATTACGTGAAGACTTGAAGAATGTGAAGAAGTAAGGAGCTACAACGACGACATCATCCTTCCACTTGAGGTTAGTAATATTTGACTTACTGTTTCATTCCCTAACGTATCTTTCAAGTCGTGCATATTGAAAACATAATTGCGAAGCTGTGAATGATTATACTCTAGTTAGACATAGTATTAAGGAATTACAATACGAAGTATAACGTCTATCTTTTGAACTTCGTATATAAGACATCGACATAATCGTATGAATGCTATTGTGATTATGTATCGGTATGGGTGAAGATTTCATCCTAGGAAACAATGTTTTACATTCGTTTAAAGGAAGTACAATTCATAAACTTGTTTTGTGAATCGAAAGGGAAATCGCTAGGCTTTTTGGTATTGTTATTCATTGCAAATCTTTGGATTACCAATATGTGTGTTTAGTATAACCGCTCATAACTTGTTTATGTATCTTGGTAAAACTATTCACAAGGCCTGACTTTTGTATTGGTATGACTTTTATTAGTGAAACCGATCTTAAGTAATCACCTGAGATGGTATGATCGATTTGTTGTAATTGGTATGACCAACTCTAGAATTGGGGAACCGATCCTAGGAGGTGCAGCCAATCACAAGCAAAGGGGAATCGATCCTTGTAAGAGGTACAACAAGTCTTAGATATTCGTAACCGATCCAATGACTTGTGCAACCGAATACAAGTTAGATACCATAAATATGTGGTAACCGATCCTAGCACCTAGTCAACCAAATTTTGGAAAGCTAGTGTGACTGATCCTAGTACCCACATGGAGGTAGAACCGAAACTTGTTTTGGTAGAACCGTGAAACCCATGATTGGTGATTTGATAGGATAATCAATCACATAGTTCTTGGAAGTTAGATGAACCAATTCTAAACTTGTTTGGAAGTGTGGCAAATCGGTTCCAAGATTGTAAATATGAAAACGTATTTACAAAGTAAAGATGTCGACATACTTTGGACATGTGCAGTAACGCTTATCTTTTATTGTTCAAAGATATTCCTTAGTAGCTAGAGGAGAATCCTGATCAAAATAAATTGAGAATCTTTTGATTAAGGTTTTTAGTTTTATATGCTTTTAATTTCCAAGAATTAAAACGCATATTTTTAGAAAATAAAAAATAGGTAAAGTGCATTTACTAATTGGAGATTTTCTACTGAGATTTCGGTCAATATTTGGACAAAGCATTTCCATGAATTATGGATTCCGAATTTGGAAATATATTGCATATCTTGAGAATATTTTTCGGTTTTGGAAATTCCTTGGTGTCCAAACTTCCTTGGTCTATAAATATTAAAGTTTGCATTTCAAGCAAACTACCTTGTTGTGTTGTTACTGGTGGAGCCGTCTATTCGGAGAGGAAAGTACCCTAATTAGGCGAAATCTCTTACGATCGCTCGCTTTAAAGACTTCTTTGGGATTGAGAAGGTCTCACGAGTACTGCTTGGTGGAAACTAGATAATTGCGCTTTATTATTAGTTTTCGATTGATTTGATTGATTAACGGTTATTGAACTTTGATTGCAACTAGTTTGTTTATGCTTGAGAATCTTCTCTTCTCATATAAGATTCACTCAAACTAGATCGAAGTTTCGATCGGGGATCTTTAGACTGTTTGTAGATCTAAAGATGTCTTGTGATAATCCATTGTTAACAGACTCCATTCTGTGTGTAATTGATCACAAGATATTCAAGTTGATTATGTGCAGGTGTTTATTGAAGATTTAAGAAGATTTGAAGACAAAGAAGAAGTCTGACTTGAGTTCATAATCTTTGGTGTGCACAAAACTTGATCTACTGGGGATCCAACTATAATCGGTTTATCTTTGTTAGAATCTTGATTGATTAGTTGAGTAGATCGGCATCAATACGTTTCTTTGTGATTCAAAGTATTGATTGCATAATCTTAACAATTACTTTGGTAGTTGTTGAAAAGATAGATCTAATGACCGGACAAAGGAGTTTATTGGGATAACGAAAGAGCCTTTTGTCAAACTCATATCACTTGTTTGAAAAGAGTTGTTACCGAATAAATTTGTTGTTCCTTTACTCTTTGGAATACGAACCAAAGGAATTGTTCCAAGTGCGTGAATTATTGCAAGTTGGAGGCGCAGGGATACAGACGTAACTAGGTGAACTATAGGTTTAGTTGCTTGGTCTCAACTATATGAAGTTGGTTTAGATTTTGTATATCGGCTTAATCCTGACAGTATTCAATTCTGGAAAAGGTCCCGGGGTTTTTCTGCATTTGCGGTTTCCTCGTTAACTAAATCTTGCCGTGTCTTTTACTTTTCAATTTCCGCAATTATAATTATTTTTATTATAATTAGAAGTAAAATACACAAACGTTAATTCCTATTTACTTGATAGCAATCCTATTGTGTTTGGTTAAGTCCGAACCTTTTATCAAGTAAACATACTTCGTTGTTGTATTGTCTCGATCTTGTATCCATAGTCAATCACACAAGTTATCTTGTTGTCGTATTGTCTTGATCTCGTATCCATAGACAATCACACGAAGTGTGAACCGATTAGTTGTATTGTCTCGACTCACGCCATAGACAATCACTTTCGGAGAAAGGACTTATAGGTGGAAAAGTTTTAGATTGAGGTATATTTGGGTACCCTCGTCTTTTCATACTGTATAATAATGATTGAGATCAATTGTTTTCTCATTGTTATCGCTACGGATCTTCAACAACTATGATGCTGAGTTGAACACATTTAGAATCATGGAGTACTTGGAAGTGAAGAAGATTTCGGGTCGTGTTGAAGATGCCAAGGAGATCAAGCATTTGGATGAGAAGCTACAAAGTTTTATTTATTTTGTAATCCATATGTATTGATAGTCTTGCCACTAAAATTGACAAAGGGGGAGATTGTTAGAGCACTGCTCGGTAGAACTCACATGCGTTGCTATCTCAAGCATGTTTGTCAATGTTAGTGATCAAAACTATAAGTCTTGATATCTAGCCTATTTATAGATGTCTTGGACTAGGACATAGATTGTGTAGTTGAGCTTAGATTTCACGGCGTTCATCATTTGAAGACGAAGAACTATTAAGGGGAGCTTGTGGAACTTCATCGACAAAAGGTATGTGGAAACTGAAATTCATCTATCACTTGGAAAGTCTATTTCTACTCTATCTCCTATATTGAGACATAAGTCGTATTATGATATAGTTTTCTATATACACATTTGATATTTCGAGCTGAGTTTATCTTGCTTACATATTTCTCGAAATATGTGTTGGCAAGCTTTCTTCGACCAAGTTCATCTTATATCATGTTGTTTGAGGGTGAAAACAGTTTCTGCTGATTTTGGTAATTTTGGGTGTGTGTGAGTGAGAAACGAATCTAAACCCTAAACAATGTACTGCACGGGAGTACTATTGATTCGAGAGATCAATATGTACAATCCTGGCCTAAACCAAGAAATGGTCGTTCCAGGCTTGCTTCGGTCACAAAGTGAAGGAGAAGGGTTGGTCTTAGGGAGGAAAGCGAAGAAAGTGTTGAGACCGAATAGTTGATTCTCGAAGTGTGGGCGTTTTGTGACTTGTATCGTAAAGTTGAATCAAGCTAATGGATGAAAAAGCTATCAAATGATTTCTAGATGTTGTATTGTTCTCCCGACCAAAACTGTTTTTGGTGGAAATAGGTGAGACCTATTTATACAAGTCATAGTGAAACGCACTGTCTCGTATGAAGTGGAAACGATTGAGTGGTGGAAGAAAAGAGTAACGTGTAATCAAGCGACGTTATGCTTCCATGATGAGGGAAGTGAATTCGTGTAACCGCCAGTCATTACGCTTCCATGATGAAGGAAATGAATTGTTTACACCAATTACTTTTCACCACCACTAATTATCCCACTTCATGACACTTTCTTGTAACGGCGCATTGCACGCCGCACGCCGTAAACCGCCGCACCAATACCCCGATGAGCATCCCCAGCTTTTGTGACATCTTTTGATGTCTCGAGTGTTTTCGTGGAAAACATGTAGCACTTTGCTACGTGTGGCAAGTTAAAATCGAGAGGCTTGCCGCAGTAAATAGAATGTGATGCTAGGCTCGTTTTGGCTAGTCGCCAAAAACTTGTCGCGAGCTTACCGGATTGGTGGCGAACTTCGATGGCCGAGATCGCATCTTATGAATAAGGGTAGCCTTTGTTTGTGGCTACCTTGTGTTGGCACCTGACAATGGCGCAGTGGCATTGCGGTATGACTTGTACATGCCAGTGACACGATGGTGCAAGTGGCGCCTGGAGTAGCCATGGTCGCTGGGTTTAGGCGGTTGGTCGCCTAAGAGTTGCCATAAGTCCATCGCCCGGTGGCGAACTTGGATGGCTGAGATTGCATCTCATGAAGAAGGATGGTCATTGATTATGGCCACATCTTGTTGTATAGCGAAGTGGCGTCAGCCACATGCTAATGGCATGCCAGTGGCGTAGCCATGGAATAGTGGCATGCCAATGGCGTAGCCGTGGCATAACGGCATGCTAGTAGCCGCGGCATAGTAGTATGCTAGTGATGTTGCGGCATGGCCAAAGCTAAAAACTGGCTCCGTGGCCAAAGTTAGGGTTTGGCGCCGTGGAAGAATTCTCCGTGGAAGAATTAGGGCTTGGCGTGGCCAAGGCGCCGTGGAAGAATTAGGGCTTGGCGTGGCCAAGGTGCCGTGGAAGAATTCGTCGTGGAAGAATTAGGGCTTGGCGTGGACAAGGCGCTGTGGAAGAAGTCGCCGTATAAGAATTAGGGCTTGGCGTAGCCAAGGTGCCGTGGAAAAATTAGGGCTTGGCGTGGGCAAGGCGCCGTGGAAGAATTAGGTCTTGGCGTGGCCAATGCGCCATGGAAGAATTAGGGCTTGGCGTGGCCAAGGCTCCGTGGATTCAGACCCACATGTGGCGTGGCAACATTGGCCCTGTTGCCACGCCAATCCCATTGCTCTGGGAACGTTATTTGGCTTTGGTAGCAATTTGCTCAAATTAGGGTTTGGCCTGTCGAAACCCTAATTAGTGCACGTGGCGTGCAACTGCGGCATGGCGCTACTTTTGTGCAAATGGCGCCATGACTTTGCCAAAGGAACTATGGCAAGACCATAGTGTGGAAACGACCATGAGAGTAGGAATTGTCGTGGGTGGCTATCTATGGTAGGTTGCCACGAAGTGGCATGTTTGCGAAGTTTCCGCGGTAGAGTGGCATGTTGGCATGCTACCGCGGTAGAGTGGCATGTTGGCATGCTACCGCGGTAGAGTGGCATGTTGGCATGCCGACCAATATGTTGTTGTGGTAGGGCGCGTTTGGCTTGCCAGTTAGTATGGTGGCGCGACATGGTGCGTTTGGCCTTTAATGTATGGTAGCAAGTTCAGAGCAACTTGATTGGCCCAAAAATGGGGTTGGCCAAACATAAGACGCGACTATACTTCTGGTGAGAGTGTGGCGAGTTTAGAGCGACCTGATTGGTCGAGGAAATAGGGTCGGGGCGTGGCCAATGGCGCTAGCTGGCTATGGTAGGTTGCCACGAAGTGGCATGTTTGCGAAGTTTCCGCGGTAGAGTGGCATGTTGGCATGCTACCACAGAGAGTGGCATGTTGGCATGCCGACCAATATGTTGTTGTGGTAGGGCGCGTTTGGCTTGCCAATTAGTATGGTGGCGCGGCATGGTGCGTTTGGCCTTTAATGTATGGTAGCAAGTTCAGAGCAACTTGATTGGCCCAAAAATGGGGTTGGCCAAACATAAGACGCGACTATACTTCTGGTGAGAGTGTGGCGAGTTTAGAGCGACCTGATTGGTCGAGGAAATAGGGTCGGGGCGTGGCCAATGGCGCTAGCTGGCCTTGGGCATGGCCACGCCTCTTCTTGCTGCTGCGGCTCCCTGTTTTTATTATTCTGAGCGAGGTTCTGCACCTGCTAATCCATGGCGAATTAATTACTTAGTTTGCTTAGGCTTATTTTTGACAAGCAAGGTCTGGTATATTGCGCGAGGCGCGAAATCCTAACTTCTGCAAGTTAGTCGGGACGATTGACTGAATTCTATGTGTCAACACGAGCTCTTTTAAGTTCATTGCCGAGAGAGCAAGATGCTTTTCGATTGAATACCTTATGCAAAAATCTTATTCTTGATACTTGGAGATTTGTGCTACTCACAAGGAGTGAACACAAATCGTCATTCCATATCGGCATTAAGAGTTCAAATTGGAGAACATAGCATAGAAGGCATTCGGAGGAACTTATATTAAGTGAATATACGCAGGCGCCAAATTTACGAACATCCGGGATTCGCGGCCTGGGTAAATTTCATGTAAGTATATTGAGCGGCTCAATAAATATGTCGATGGAGAGGTTAGCACACGTGGCTCGTTTCCTTGTAGAGTGACGTCACATCGGATGCAAGGTTTTACGATTTTAACCCTAATCTAAAACCACCATCAACATTAAGTCTCCTGCTTAGGTCGGAACAGTGGCATTGTTGCGGGGTAAGCATGAGATGGTGACAAACGAGGATAAAATAGAAACAAAAATTCATGAAGAGATTGTCAGGAAGATTTGGCTAACCTTTGTCAAGAGGCACGAAGAATCTGCGATCCTTGCATTAGCGGCTTCGCATAAATTTGGTTTGGACATGGGTTGCTGGCCTCAACACTGCGACTTTTGATACTAATTGGCAGAGGTTGTAACGCGACTTGGGGCACGGAACGGCGAATGTTGTTAGCCAGCTAGGAAAGGTAGATGGCGTTGTTGGCTTTAAATGATGGACGACGCTGCTTGATTGGCTACATCCATGGAATAGTGCTGCTAGTTAGATCCGCGGAGCATCGCTGTTGGCTAGGTCCGTGGAGCGGTGATGTTGGCTAGGTCCGTGAAGCGGTGGATGGCACTTGGCTGGCTAGATCACGGAGAAGCAGAGATGGCACGTCTGGCTCCTGATTCGTGGAACGGTGGATGACGCTGCTTTGAACGGCCAAGATGGCGCTGCTTTGAACGGCTAAGATGGCGCTAGCTAGGTTAGGGAATGGTGGAAAGTGGCTTTAGTCCATGGAATGGTGAAAATATGGTGCTGGAACTTTGGCTACCAAACGGTGATGATAGCGCTGGAACTTTGGCTTCAAATGATGATGGTGGCGCTGATGGCTTCAATCCGTGGAACGATGGAAATGGCACTTGGAAGGATTGCTGGCTGGATCACGGAATGCTGGAGCGTTGGCGCTAACTTAACCACGGAGTGCTAGAGCCATGGAGAGTTGGTTTGACCACGGAGTGCTGGAGCCATGGAGAGTTGGCTTGACCACGGAGTGCTGGAGCCATGGAGAGTTGGCTTGACCACGGAGTGCTGAAGCCGTGGAGCGTTTGTAGGTTGAGCGACTGGTGTTCCTCGTCTTTGGCGCGATCTTTGGTTGGCCATGGAACGGAGATATTGTCACACTACTTGTTCGGCTATGGAGCATGAGTGTGGTGCGCCTAGTCATCTATTCTCGTTCATGGAGAAATAAGGAATCCTTATTCTGTTCAAACTTTAGAAATCACGTTCGTGTGAAAAGGGGTATCGACCCTCTTCTCTTTTTGTTATTCGTCCGCTCCGTGCTTTCATCTCAAAGATCTCGGCTCCTCTTCGTCATTTGTTAGCGGTGGTAGAGCGAGCATTAATGGTAACAAAGCAATCTCCAATAGTTATAATCAACGGCAAGGCAAGCCAGGAGAACTCAAGGTAGGTGCTCTCGCATGTATCCACTCAACAGTACCATCGATCTTCTCCATAATGTGTAATAAGGCTCTGACTCCAGAAGAATGAGTGTCTAATCTCTCCAGTGGATTTCAAAATTTACCAAACTCCATTGCGATCTTGGGATAGATGGATGAAATATATGCTCTCGAATGATCATGTTAGGGCTAATCTTAGAGATTGTGGTTGCGTTGTTGGTCCATCCTTGACTTTAGGCTATCTGGTGCCTGTACTTTCTGAGCGATGATGATATGTTGTGGATGCTTGCATGGACGAAATCCTATGGAGCTATTGGGCGAAATAGACGAGCTGAGAGCGTTCTGTTGCCAATGTGCTGCTATCAAGTCTTCAAGATCTTCATTCCAAGCGACATCCTTTGAACCATCTTTTGAACTGTTGTATGGAATGGGATGCGATGAGAAGTCCCTAGTTATACTTCTGTTAGATCCAGTGGCGTGGCAGGCTATGTGAATGTATCTCTCATGGCGTTCTTTTGATTCTTTGATGTACGTGTACGGCTTCATGTTGAGGAATTCTTGCGGCTCATAAAAAATTGATGATATTGAAATCAGAAATAACCTGGTTGAGGGGAGTGAAAAGCATCCCATGTTGGTAGTCCCCATGTGTAATTATCCTGAGCCTATTTTCTCATGGAAGATGTGCTTCTACTGCATTCACTGGTAAGGTGGTGACTGCGTTCAAACTTCTGAAGGAGGATTCAGTCCCCGACTGTAGCCTACTTTAATTGCATCGCCTTGAATCCATGCTTATGGGATTTGATACAAGATTATTTTACTCTTATGGATGTGATGCTGGGATTCTTGGAGTCATCTCATGGACAAAAAATCTGGATAACGAAGGGGTAGCAGTAAGAGAGTTATGTCGTTAATCATGGCTCCCTCTATCTCTTCAAGAAAAATGTTTCAGCCGCGTCTCTAGAGTTATCTCATGAATGCTTTGATTATTGTCGGGGATGGACCGCGATGGGCAGTACCCAGTCGCACTCCTCTTTGGTTACTGAAGTTGTTTCCTCTGAGTAGGCTTGGGATCCGTCGTGGGCCTCGTAAAGTGTTGCACATGCCTTCTGGGCAGAGGTGATGATATTTTTACGCTACACCTTTGAAGAGTAGATGACCTCATCGTGGCTACGACTTTTGGGTTGACCACGTCTTCTCAGCTTTGACAGTGAAGGTATTTCGTGTAAATCCTCAGTCCCCAAGTGTGGTTTACATGTTTCCATCTTGTATGGTCGGTGGGTTGTCCATGATAAAGATATCGCCATCTTGCATCCTTACTGGTGATTCTATTACTTCTTCCATGTGAAACTAAAATATGGAGAAGTACGGATCACCCTTGTAGCAGTTGTTGTTATGGTAAAGCTCTGGCTGGTAACAAGAGCAGCAACGGTTCTTGGCAGCAGTTGTGATCATAAGAGACTACATTATCGTGGCAACAAAATAGGTCGGCTGGAATTGCATGGGCGTCCATGAGAGCAAAGGAATTGGCTGGATGTGTGAGCGAGTAAAACTGCCTACGACCACAAGCTTTGGCGGGATGAGATAGAAGGTGGCCAAAATTATGAACCTTGGCTGGTTGCGATCACGATCCTTGACAGGGAGGAGTGTCGACTTTTGGAGAAAACGTTGAAGCGGAGCGGCTTCTGGAGAGAACTCCAGTAAGGGCGCCATTAACCCTTGACTTCGAAAAACGGGTTGAGACGATAGGGCATATGGGAAGACGGCACACAAATAGTATTGGTCGGCAAAATCGTGTTTTTCTCCTCATGGGAAAGAATACGCTTCTTCTGTTTGATTTCCCCTTGTAACTAGAGTCTTGTCGGTTACAATGTCGAAGTTGAGGTCACGTCAATCATCGTCTTTGTCAAACTCGACATACTTCAAGTGAACAGTGGTTAGGAGTCCCTAGTTCCATCTATCAATCGTGCTTCCCAAGAGAGGTTGGGTTTGGGAACGGCTTCGCTGGCTGGAAACAACTGCTTTCTTGATACAGTGCGGTTGGGAGCTGCAGATATTTCTTAATGCTGCACCTTGGAGAAATACAGAAACTCACATAATTGTTTCATCATAGACTGCATGATTTTGTGGACGGAGTCCCCAGAAATTATGCAGCTTCGGGAAGAGGGCATCCGTGAACTCAGGTTGGTTACTGATTTTCTTTGCCTCGATTTTGGAGAAATCGTTCCCGATCTTCACGTGTGATGAAATTGGATTGCTGATTCTTTTCTACTGCGCGTTCAGGAGCAACACGAGCCTCTTCATCTATAAATGCGCGTCTTGCTGAAGTGCTTGCGCAGGATGTTAAAAGTATTCATTTGTCAGCTCTATCCGGGGTTGACGTGACTCTTGTGGTAGCCGCTCCGTTAGTGTCTTGAGGAAGATAGGTATCTCTTTCTGAGTTGTAGCCATGTCTGTCTGAGCCTTACGTGAACCTCTTGTCTTTCCATCAAATCAAGAGTGAAAAGAGGAGGTTGACTTCCTCTGGCTCCTCTAGTCTCTCATCCCGGTGGTGGAGTAGCAGCGGCTCTGGTGACTGTTGGAGGTGTCATCCTTGAAGAAACGTTGGGGTGGCATCAATGGCTCTGGATCTGGTGACTGGAGGTGTAACGCCTAAAGGAACGTTTTCCGCACCGCTTGTGTTGACAGGTGGCGTATTAATGCCACTGGAAGAAACGTTAATACCAAGAGCAATCTCAAAGACTAGCGTTTCGTGGTTTGTTCTGATCCGGACTCGAAGTTCTACCATCTTGAGATCGGGATTGAAAAAATGAAATTGGAAACTGGAAATTGGTATTGCAACCGAGAGATTAATCTCCCACTGTGGTCGCCAATTGTTTGAGGGTAAAAACCGTTTCTGCTGATTTTGGTAATTTTGGGTGTCTGTGGGTGAGAAACGAATCTAAACCCTAAACAATGTACTTCACGGGAGTACTTTTGATTCGAGAGATCAATCGGTACAATCCTGGCCTAAACCAAGAAATGGCCGTTCCAGGCTTGCTTTGGTCACAAAGTGAAGGAGAAGGGTTGGTCTTAGGGAGGGAAGCGAAGAAAGTAATGATACCGAATAGTTGATTCTCGAAGTGTGGGCGTTTTGTGACTTGTATCGTAAAGTTGAATCAAGCAATGGATGAAAAAGCTATCAAATGATTTCTCGGATGTTGTATTGTTCTCCTGACCAAAACCTGTTTTTGGTGGAAATAGGTGAGACCTATTTATACAAGTCATAGTGAAACGTACCCTGGTCTCGTATGAAGTGAAAACGAAAAGAGTAACGTGTAACTGTCAGACGTTATGCCTCCATGATGAGGGAAGTGAATTCGTGTAACCGCCAGTCATTACGCTTCCATGATGAAGGAAATGAATTGTTTACACCGTTACTTTTCACCACCACTAATTATCCCACTTCATGACACTTTCTTGTAACGGCGCATTGCATGCCGCACGCCGTAAACCGCTGCACCAATACCCCGATGAGCATCCCCGCCTTTGTGACATATTTTGATGTCTCGAGTGTTTTCGTGGAAAACATGTAGCACTTTGCTATGTGTGGCAAGTTAAAATCGAGAGGCTTGCCGCAGTAAATAACATGTGATGCTAGGCTTGTTTTGGCTAGTCGCCTAAAACTTGTCGCGAGCTTACCTAAGTTTGGTGGCGAACTTCGATGGACGAGATCACATCTTATGAATAAGGGTAGCCATTAATTGTGGCTACCTTGTGTTGGCGCCTGACAATGGCACAGTGGCATTGCGGCATGACTTGTGCATGCCAGTGGCACGATGGTGCAAGTGGCGCCTGGCGTAGCCATGGTCGTTGGGTTTAGGCGGTTGGTCGCCTAAGAGTTTCCATAAGTCCATCAGTTCGGTGGCGAACTTGGATGGCTGAGATTGCATCTCATGAAGAAGGATGGCCATTGATTATGGCCACATCTTGTTGTATAGCGAAGTGGCGTTAGCCAGATGCTAATGGCATGCCAGTGGCGTAGCCATGGAATAGCGGCATGCTAGTAGCCGCGACATAGTGGTATGCCAGTGATGTTGCGGCATGGCCAAAGCTAAAAATTGGCTCCGTGGCCAAAGTTAGGGTTTGGCGCCGTGGAAGAATTCTCCGTGGAAGAATTAGGGCTTGGTGTGGCCAAGGCGTCGTGGAAGAATTCGCGGTGGAAGAATTAGGGCTTGGCGCGGCCAAGGTGTCGTGGAAGAATTAGGGCTTGGCGTGGCCAAGGCGCCGTGGAAGAATTAGGGCTTGGCGTGGCCAAGGCGTCGTGGAAGAATTCGCCGTGGAGGAATTAGGGCTTGGCGTGGCCAAGGTGCCGTGGAAGAATTCGACGTGGAAGAATTAGGGCTTGGCGTGGCCAAGACGCCGTGGAAGAATTAGGGCTTGGCGTGGCCAAGGCGCCGTGGAAGAATTAGGGCTTGGCGTGGCCAAGGCTCCGTGGAGTCGAACCCACATGTGGCGTGGCAACTGATGAGTGCCAAATAGTGCATATTTATACACCTTTTTATTGGCATTTTACTCATCTTTTGCGCTTAGAAATCGAGATATTATCCCAAATTCTCGTGTTTTCTTTGTTTTCAAGAATAAATATTTGTATTAATTAATTTTGTGTTTTTAGGTAATAAATAAAGTCCGGAGAAACCGAGGAGCTAAAGAGCGAAGAATTGGAGTCAAACATCTATGGAGCAGAGATAGCCAAAGCCCGCGCGCAAATCGGTTGCAACCCAACAAGGAAGACATGGGCTAGAGCTACCCACGACCCGGATCCGAACCCGTTCATCCCGAGCCGTTCGTATCGCGTCTAGCTACATCCTACGGTCGCTCCATCGTTCACATCATGTTTTGATACTCCCGCTCCACAAAAATCGCCTCGCCCCCCTCGACCGTTCGTATCTTCTCCGGCTAGATCCTACGCTCGCTGATGCCTTCCCATCGACATCTCGCTGCACCTGCTTCACAACAAAATTATCTAACCCTATACCCTAGTCGACCTTACCCATTTCCCTTCCATCTTCTCTTTCTTCCTCTCCCGTCACTCTCACAGAGCAGAGCTCTACTCCTCCACCTTCTTCACCCATACCACCACCAGAGCCACCTATACCACCAACTCCATCATCTCCTGACACCAGCCACCTTCGCCACCCCCTCCCAACTACTTTCTAGCTCTGTCTTAGCTTCTTCCTTAGGAGCTAAGTAAGAGATAGAAAGGGTTAGGTTAGGGTTAGGGTTCATAAGTTGGAAGAGAAGAAGCAAACATCAATCAACAGCCGCACAAGCAAGGGAGAACAAAGAATTCGTAGGCTATCGTAGTATGGGTTGCATTCAATTTCTATTTTAAATATAAATTAGGGTTTGTAGTTTTGGGTAATTTCTGGCATGTATAAATAGAGTTGTGAGGTTGTGTAGAAACTCATGCCTGGGCTAGCCAGTGCTTCAATTAGAGTTTAATTTTTAGTTTAATTGTCTTAGTATGTTTTAATTCCATCAGCTGGGGTGTTGTTGAAACCCTGGATTTTATGTTGAGAAAATCAGTTTGATGTTGCTGTTCTTATTGTGCTTAATAGAAATAGGAGAGTAGTTAGCTAATTAACCCAATTCTCTTGTGATTGGCTGTACTGTAAGAAGACAGCCAATACTAGGAGAGAATTGGAGTGAAAAGTGAATCAACTCTCCATTAACTACCAAGGAAGGTGTTATGTGCTTAACAAGGTATGAGTGATGCTTAGTAATTAACTAAGAAACCTGTGATAGAGTGTACTGTAATAAGACACTCTATACTAGGGGGGATTAGTAAGATTAGTGACACATTATTCTTTAGAATCATCCTTAGGAAGGTATAAGAACATAACATGAATTGAATTACCTTAGCATAGGGTCAAGTGGTGGAAGCAACTGCCCTAGCAATTTCCACATTGTCACTGCTTTAGTTTAGTGTCACAAAAACACCTCGCCGCTTCGACACACTAAAATATTTGTGCTACATTCCTTAGAATTCAGTTTAGCAAGCCATAGATCATCTTAAGCACCACAAGTCCTTGTGGGATCGACCCGTACTTGCCGCGTCTCCGATAGACGCCGTGCACTTGCGGTATCACTCGTAGGTCATAAAAATATACACATTCCGAGGCCTACCAAGTTTTTTGCGCCGCTGCCGGGGACTTGGCGCGTGCCCTGTTGTTCTTTGGCCTGTCTTTACTGAATTTTCTCACCCCTGTACATATTCATTTTGAATTGTTGTTTTAGCCTTTATTAGTGTAACTTAGTTAATTTGGATTGCTTCTTATCCCTGCATTGTAGTTAACTTAGCTGTATATTTACTCATCTGCATATTTACTTATTTGCATTCTTTCTCTCTGTGGCTTGAGCTGTCAATAGCTCAGCTGCATCAGCTGCTGTGCTGCATTATTGTCTTGCTTTATACTTGCATATCCTGAGAACTAAAAATTTCTCTTGAGCTAGCAGGTGCTGCTGCGCTACTGAGCCAACCAAAGGAAGGCAAGGAAAAGCTCAAGTTTGAGCTTAGCCTGTGATTGAACTATAATTGACCCTTGCATTGCTTTGTGAGTAAGGTGCTGCTGAGCAACTGAGCCAACCCAAGGCAGACCACAGTGCTGCAGACTTGAGGTTAGTATCTGAGCATTATACTGCCCTGAGAATAAGGTAAACCTAAACTTCCCCTGTATGCCCTGAAAATTGTGCTTGTGTGCCTAGTGAGTCATCTGCCTTGTGCATTGCTTTGTTCCTAGTGCATTGCTCAGTGAACTCTTGGCCAATACAAGGCCTGGACTGTAACCCTTAACTCCCACCGCTCACAGTACAGCCTCCATTGCCGTGAGGCTGTGTTGCGAATTGCTGGCCTGTGCTGTGTGAACCATGAATATACTCTTTGCTTAGCTGCAACCCTCTGTAGCTGCTGAGCTTGAACCAGCAGCCTAGCTAAACTGGTTAGCTGAGTTACTTTTGTTGCATAACCTGTGCCATTACCCTGCTTGCGCATAGCTTGTATCACCCTTGCATGAATCTCTTGGCATGAATGTATGAAAACAAGTTTGCTCTGTGAACCCTTGAGTTGTAGTTGAGCTGTGAGGCTGTGTTGCAATTTGGCTAGCCAAGTCAGCATCAGCCCGTGATAACCTCGTGCCTAATGCTAAGTATGATAATTTGAGCCTTACAAAGCCTTGTACCTGAGCCGCAAACCCTGAGCTCACCCAAGAGTATTGCTCTACTCTGTTAACTTGCTAGCCCCTGAAGCTACAAGTTTGAGCAAACCCTGAGCTTGGCTGTAACCATCAAGCCTGCTTTCCCTGTGCTGAGAAGTGCAAAGCTGTTACACAAACTCAAGCCCACCTAACTTAGCCTTCTTAGTTGGGCTGTGTAAAACTGAGCCCAACCACTGGGCTTGCACTCTGCACAACCGGAGCCCACAATCATAACTGGGCTGACTGACCCCAAAGCTGAGCTCTGCACAAGCTAAGGCTTGCATAAGCTGGGCCGTGCAATAACTTCAGCCCACATAACTTGGACTTCAACCTGGGCCGTGCAACCAATCTGGGCCCACATCTTTTGGGCTAGAACCCAATTTCACTAGGTTTATCACAACCACTGGGCTCTGCTTAAACCAAACTGAGCCCACAGTTCCTGGGCTGCAAACAACTAATTCCCAATAAACCAAACTGAAGCCCAATCAACCAAATCAAATCCCAATAAACCAAAACCCACATAAACCAAACTTTCCCAACAAAACCAAACAGAAGCCCACAAAAACCAAAATGAATCCCATTTAAACCAAATCAAAGCCCACATAAACCAAACTAGATTTTGAGTTCAATTTGAGTACTAAATCATGTCAGGATTTTGGTCTGCAACTGGGGGTGAAAACAAATACATTAGAGAACTTGCTCACGGGTATGCTCCACCATATGAAACCCCCACAGACCATAATGATTTTAGGGAGTATTATGAGCCTTCTCAGGGCCCTGACCTTGAATACTCATACCCTAACCATCATGAGCACATGTATCAATCACCACAGTGGGGAGTTGAACAATTTTATACTCCCCCAACTCCTTGTCTACAATCACTAATGGAAGAGATCATAGAACAAAACAATGATATACTCGAATATAAAGCAATGCATGATCATCCCTTCTCTAGTGAACCATGTACACAACCATGTAATGATCATTCATATGAAAAATGTATACCCACTAGTGAAGACTCTCCGTCAATAGAACAACTCACTATGATTCTTCAAAGGAACTCGATTGAGTTACAAAATGAAGATTGGAAGGAATATTATGATAGGAGGTTTGTTATTCCTGACAATTATGAAAATAGTGTTTCCAGTCCTACTCATGCAACTAACACTGAATATGAACCTAATCTAGAGGTAGATGAGTACACTAAAAATGCTACAATTTTGAATGGAGAGATGGATTTTTGCTATGATGATGATGATGATTATGAATATGATATGTTAGAAGAGCATGTATATACAGAAAATATGATGGAATCTTTTGGTTCGAGACGTTAGGCGTCTCTTCTGTGAACCCTATGAATGATACCTCTTCTAACATTCATATATGTGATATGGATTCGAGCTTGGCTTTGTGAAATTCTTCGGTGAATGTGAGCATGCTTCACAACTTGTTTGTGACTTAGGACAGGATGAATCTTCTCGTTGACACTAATGTTCTTTTGGATCATGATATTATTGTTGTGTCTCGATTCCCCGCCCATATCACAATATGTTGCCCGCTCGATGATTATGACTTAGTGATTGATGAATTGTTCTATGCCGGTGAACATGATTTACCCTCTTCCGACCTTAGGAAAGTGTGTGATGGTACAAATGATTTTATACATGAAAATAACTTAGATGTACCTAACCTCTCTCCTGAGTCACAAATTGAAACTCCTCCACCAAACCTAGGTGTAGTTTGTCACAAAATTGCAAAACCAACTTTTCTAAAAATGCCTAACTTAGGCCTAGAACTTTGTGCTTCCCAAGTCCTCTTGGACTATTTTGCATCAAAGTATGACACCCTTAGGGAACCACAATTGGTATGTGTATGTCTCCGTCTGTTCTTAGCAATACTCATTTTGAGTTAGACCTTTTGCATGATGTACCTTTAAAATTACAAGATTTTGTGCTCCCAAACACACCCGTTCACAAGTTTAGGTTTGGGGGAAGCTCATTCACATACACAGTCTTACTTGCACTATCATATTATATTTGTGTAAGGCTGTTAATGTGTGTACATATTTTCTATTGGGTTGATCCTCAACTCTTTAGACTGTTGGTTTATGGTGAATTTTCATTGTATATATCCAGTAGGACTTGTTAAATTTTTCTTTCTTACATCGGTTGAGTCTTCTTGTGCGTATATTATGCTAATCCGATATGATCACCACTGAGAATGTTGGATTCTAGCCTTGACTAAAGAAGCTCAACCTTGCTCCCGCCGACATCCGGTAATCTCTTCCCTTTTCTCTTATCAGCATAGTTCTCTCGGTATGTGACTGTTTAAATTTTTTCTATATGTTGACACATTGAGGACAATGTTTGATTTAGGTTTGGGGGTGCATTTGCATATTTTTGCATATAGAGTTTTTAGTCTTTTTAATCTTTTATTTTCAAAAAAAAAAAAAAAAAAAAAAAAAAAAAAAAAAAAAAAAATCAAAACTCTTTTTGTAAAAACCTCCAACTTTTAGAGATTTTAGAGTCACTAGCATGCTTCTAGCTATGTTTACATAGAGAATCTGACCGAAATAACAAATTGGAAGTACCGGGAGAACGCAATCGGGTTTCTTAGTTGATTAGAGCGTTAAAGTTGGATTTAACCATACCGGAGAGCGAATTAGGTGCTGTTTAGATATTCAGTAGTAGAATTGTGATCACCCATAGTGGAGACTACCCAATTTACATCAAGTGAGGCACCAACCTTCGATTTTTTGCAACTTTCTAGAAAAGTCAAGTAGAGTGTGTGTCACCGTACGTCAATTCCGGTAGGAATGGTGAGCTACCCAACTTCGCACCAATTTCAAAGACTACTTTTGATCTCTTGAGTGCTAGTTTTTGTCAATCATGAGGGTGACGTCTAAAGATGAAAACTCCTTCTAAATATCGATTTGCAGTTAGCATCACTCTCTCTCTCAATCAGCAAGACCCATAGAAACACATCATCATCGCAAGCGGAGCATCATCAGAATATGGAAAGAAAAATTGATATAGTCCAAGGTTTATGTGCAACAAAGAAAAGAAAATAGGATGAGAATTAATAAAATTTATAAAATCAAGACAATACAAGTTGTGGAAAAATTGAGTGTCAAAGTCCTTTGTCCATGGAGTTAGTTGTTTCATTATTTGTATTTTTATTTTCACTTTTTGTAAATTTTAAAAAAAAAAAAAAAAAAAAAAAATCAAAAAAATCAAAAAATCAAAAAAATATTGTAGTTTATTAGTTTTGATACCACCATGGTAAAGAAGAATTGAAAAAGAAAAATCCAAACAACAAGGAATTTGAGTAGAAAAGTTAAAAATTGTCAAGTTTTGTGAAGTTTAGAAGTTCGTCATCAACATTTGAAGACCGAAGACCGAAGATTGAAGACGTTTCTATGGTTCTTATGAGAGAGTGATATTAATTGCCGATCGGGTGAGAAGTGAGTGAGTACTCCCACCCCTTGCTAATGGTTGATTTCCTTTCTTAGAGATCATCGGACAAAGATTCTTTTTGTCCACACTTCAGGAGTCTCCGTAAATTATTTCGGAAGGTTATCCTTCTTACCTACAACGTGTGCGGGATTTCTCTCTTTATTCCCGCCTGCACACATGAGAGACTAAAAAGCGATCTTTTGAGTGCAATTATCATAAAACCCTAATGGTGAGGCGAAGTTGAGACTTATGATCACAATCGAATCCGAATTCTTTCATATGGTATGGTTACTTCTCGCTCAAAGACTTAAGGATGAGAATGCGTTCTTTGGTAGTTCTAACTTCATGTTACTAGCATGCAGAAACTCTATGTCCTCATAGCTTCTTGGAGGCTTGAGACTCTTTTACACTCTGAAGTTGGAGAAGGTTTTGTGGGTACACCTCTGGTAAACCCTCACGAGACTACAACTCGTCCACTAGGGACACCTAGGGGTTTAAAGGCTTAGTGCATACGCTAAATGCATTCGAGAGACTGCGACAGGGGTATAGTTAGGATTTCTTCATTTCTGCTTTCACTTGAGGACAAGTAAAATTCGTGTTTGGGGGTATTTGATGAGTGCCAAATAGTGCATATTTATACACCTTTTTATTGGCATTTTACTCATCTTTTGCGCTTAGAAATCAGATATTATCCCAAATTCTGTGTTTTCTTTGTTTTCAAGAATAAATATTTGTATTAATTAATTTTGTGTTTTTAGGTAATAAATAAAGTCCGGAGAAACTGAGGAGCTAAAGAGCGAAGAATTGGAGTCAAACATCTATGGAGAAGATAGCCAAAGCTCCGCGCGCAAATCGCTTGCAACCCAACAAGGAAGACATGGGCTAGAGCTACCCACGACCCGGATCCGAACCCGTTCATCCCGAGCCATTCAGGGATCGCGTCTAGCTACATCCTACGGTCGCTCCATCGTTCACATCATGTTTTGATACTCCCGCTCCACAAAGAAATTGCCTCGATCCCCCTCGACCGTTCGTATCTTCTCCAGCCTAGATCCTACGCTCGCTGATGCCTTCCCATCGACATCTCGCTGCACCTGCTTCACAACAAAATTATCTAACCCTATACCCTAGTCGACCTTACCCATTTCCCTTCCATCTTCTCTTTCTTCCTCTCCCGTCACTCTCACAGAGCAGAGCTCTACTCCTCCACCTTCTTCACCCATACCACCACCGTGAGCCACCTATACCACCAACTCCATCATCTCCCGACACCGCCCACCTTCGCCACCCTCCCAACTACTTTCTAGCTCTGTCTTAGCTTCTTCCTTAGGAGCTAAGTAAGAGATAGAAAGGGTTAGGTTAGGGTTAGGGTTCACATTGAAAGAGAAGAAGCAAACATCAATCAACAATGACCGCACAAGCAAGGGAGAACAAAGAATTCGAGGCTATCGGAGTATGGGTTGCATTCAATTTCTATTTTAAATATAAATTAGGGTTTGTAGTTTTGGGTAATTTCTGGCATGTATAAATAGAGTTGTGAGGTTGTGTAGAAACTCATGCCTGGGCTAGCCAGTGCTTCAATTAGAGTTTAATTTGTAGTTTAATTGTCTTAGTATGTTTTAATTCCATCAGCTGGGGTGTTGTTGAAACCCTGGATTTTATGTTGAGAAAATCAGTTTGATGTTGCTTGTTCTTATTGTGCTTAATAGAAATAGGAGAGTAGTTAGCTAATTAACCCAATTCTCTTGTGATTGGTCAGACTTGTAAGAAGACAACCAATATTAGGAGAGAATTGGAGTGAAAAGTGAATCAACTCTCCATTAACTACCAAGGAAGGTGTTATGTGCTTAACAAGGTATGAGTGATGCTTAGTAATTAACTAAGAAACCTGTGATAGAGTGTACTGTAATAAGACACTCTATACTAGGGGGGGATTAGTAAGATTAGTGACACATTATTCTTTAGAATCATCCTTAGGAAGGTATAAGAACATAACATGAATTGAATTACCTTAGCATAGGGTCAAGTGGTGGAAGCAACTGCCCTAGCAATTTCCACATTGTCACTGCTTTAGTTTAGTGTCACAAAAAACACCTCAGTCGCTTCGACACACTAAAATATTTGTGCTACATTCCTTAGAATTCAGTTTAGCAAGCCATAGATCATCTTAAGCACCACAAGTCCTTGTGGGATCGACCCGTACTTGCCGCGTCTCCGATAGACGCCGTGCACTTGCGGTATCACTCGTAGGTCATAAAAATATACACATTCCGAGGCCTACCAGCAACATTGGCCCTGTTGTCACGCCAATCCCATTGCTCTGGGAACGTTATTTGGCTTTGGTAGCAATTTGCTCAAATTAGGGTTTGGCCTGTCGAAACCCTAATTAGTGCACGTGGCGTGCAGCTGCGGTATGACGCTACTTTTGTGCAAATGGCGCCATGGCTTTGCCAAAGGAACTATGGCAAGACCATAGTGTGGAAACGTCCATGGGAGTAGGAATTGCCGTGGGTGGCTATCTATGGCAGGTTTCCACGAAGTGGCATGTTTGCGAAGTTTCCGCGGTAGAGTGGCATGTTGGCATGCTACCGCGGTAGAGTGGCATGTTGGCATGCCGACCAATATGTTGTTGTGGTAGGGCGCGTTTGGCTTGCCAGTTAGTATGGGGGCGCGGCAGGGTGCGTTTGGCCTTTAATGTATGTGGCTAGTTCAGAGCAACTTGATTGGCCCAAAAAGGGGGTTGGCCAAACATAAGGCGTGACTATACTTCTGGTGAGAGTGTGGCGAGTTTATAGCGACCTGATTGGTCGAGGAAATAGGGTCGGGGCGTGGCCAATGGCGCTAGCTGGCCTTGGGCATGGTCATGCCTCTCCTTGCTGCTGCGGCTCCCTGTTTTTCTTATTCTGAGCGAGAATATGCACCTGCTAATCCATGGCGGATTAATTACTTAGTTTGCTTAGGCTTATTTTTGACAAGCAAGGTCTGGTATATTGCGCGAGGCGCGAAACCCTAACTGCTGCAAGTTAGTCGGGACGATTGACTGAATTCTATGTGTCGACACAGAGCTCTTCTAAGTTCGTTGCCAGAGAGCAACATGCTTTTCTGATTGAATACCTTATTGTTTGAGGGTGAAAACAATTTCTGCTGATTTTGGTAATTTCGGGTGTGTGGGTGAGAAACGAGTCTAAACCCTAAATAATATACTGCAAGGGAGTACTTTAGATTCGAGAGATCAATCTGTACAAATCCGGCCTAAACCAAAAAATGGTCGTTCCAGACTTGCTTCGGTCACAAAGTGAAGGAGAAGGGTTGGTTTTGGGGAGGGAAGCGAAGAGAGTGTTGAAAAGAATAGTTAGTTCTGGAAGAGTAGTTGTTTTACGACTTGTATCAGAAAGTGGGAAGCTAACAAATGGAGAGCTAGCAAATATTTTCTGAGTGTTGTATGCTCCTGACCTGAACTTGTTGTTCAGTGGAAATAGGTAAGACCCATTTATACAAGTCGGAATGAAACGTACTCTAGTCTCATTAAGAAATGGAAAACGGGTGAGTAAATGGGAGGAGGTAGTCACGGGTAACGCCTGGAATTGATGTTTCATTAGAGAAGGCGTTTCACCATTACTCCCTGTATTTACTAACCGCTTCATCCTTATGACACTCTCTTATAACGGGTGTAGTGTACGCCGCACCCTGTAAACCACCAAACCAATACCCAATGAGCATCCCCCAGTTTGTGACATCCGTTGATGTCTCGAATGTTTTTGTGGAAAACATGTAGCACGTTTGCTTGTTGTCCTGGGCAAGTTGATCTTGGGAGACTTGCGTGGTGACCTTCGACGGTCTAGATTTTGCATCTTAAGAGGACAGGTCGCGTTGATTATTGCATGATCAGTATGGCTTTAATATGGCCTAGTTTAGGCGCGGCCAAAAGTTAGGGTTTTGGCTTTGTTTAGGCGCGACCAAACTAGGGCCAAAGGTTGCCATGCGTTAGCTGGTAACCTTGGACGGCTAAGATCTGTACCTTAGATGAAAAGTGGTCGTTGATTGTTGCAGGCCTCCGTTTTGGCAACTGTAAAGGGAAGGCCGGCATGATATGGGTTAGCCGCGGCAAGGTGGCTGGAACGGCATGCCATTGGCACATGTGGCATGGTCGGCATGCCTTGGCGCGGTGTAGGCGTGGCCAAAACTAGGGTTTTGGCGTTAGGCCAAAGGTTACCATGCGTTGGTTGGCGACCTTGGACGACTAAGATTTGCATCTTAGATGGAAATATGGTCGTTCATTGTTGCAGGCCTTTGTTTGGTAGCCAGCGGCATGAAAGCATGGCCGGCATGGCTTTGACATGGAGTGGAGCCACTGGCAGTGTGCGGTTTGGAAGGGAAACGCTTGCGGCTTTGTCTAAATTAGGGTTTAGTATGCTGAAACCCTAATTAGCGCCCTTTACTAGAATCGATGTAGAATTCTCATACGGACTCGGATTTTGATGCTCCGTCCCTCCATTCTGTACGGAAAAGAATTTCCTATCTCCTTACGCGGGAATATTTAGGTTTTGAGCTCGTTCGGGAGGTGAAAACAGCCCAAAAGTAAAACTCAGGAAGAATTCAAGAGGGACGGTGGCATGTTTGGTGCGTTTTGGGAAGCTAGCATGTTTTGTGAAGCTAGCAAGTTTTGGGAAGCTAGCGTGTTTTGGGCCAAAGGTTACCTTGCATTGTTTGGCAACCTTGGACGGCTAGGATTTACACCTAGGATGGAAGGGTGGCCGTTGATCGTCGCACGCCTTCGTTTTTAGTAGCCCATAGGGAAGGCCAACACGGTATGGCGCGGCAAGGTGGCTGGCACGGCATGCCATTGGCACATGTGGCATGGTCGGCATGCCTTGGCGCGGTTTGGGCGTGGCCAAAACTAGGGTTTTGGCGTTGGGCCAAAGGTTACCATGCGTTGGTTGGTGACCTTGGACGGCTAAGATTTGCATCTTAGATGGGAAGATGGTCGTTGATTGTTGCAGGCCTTTGTTTTGGTAACCGCATGGAGAAGGCCAACACGGTATTGCGCGGCAAGGTGGCTGGCATGCCATTGGCACATGTGGGGCCTAGGGTTTGGCATGGACGGTTTGGAATGATGGGGCCAAGGTGTGGTTGGCTTGGCATGGTGGGGCCAAGGGTTTGGCATGCCGTAGGCGCATGGCATACCTTGGCGTGGTAGATGTGGCTGGCATGGTTTGCCATTGTCACAGTGGTGCGGCTAACATGGTTGGCATGCCTTGGCGCGGTAGACGTGGCTGGCATGGTTTGCCATTGGCACGGTGGTGCGGCTAGCATGGTTGGCATGCCTTGGCGTGGTAGATGTGTCTGGCATGGTTTGCCATTGGCACGGTGGCGCGACTAGCATGGTTGGCATGCCTTGGCGCGGTAGATGTGGCTGGCATGGTTTGCCATTGGCACGGTGGCGCGTCTAGCATGGTTGGCATGCCTTGGCGCGGTAGATGTGGCTGGCATGATTTGCCATTAGCACATTGGTGCGCTAGCATGGTTGGCATGCCTTGGTGCGGTAGATGTGGCTGGCATGGTTTGCCATTGGCATAGTGGTGCGGCTGGCATGGTTGGCATGCCTTGGCGCGGTAGATGTGGCTGGCATGATTTGTCATTGGCACAGTGGTGCGGCTAGCATGGTTGGCATGCCTTGGCGCGGTAGATGTGGCTGGCATGGTTTGTCGTTGGCACAGTGGTGCGGGAATTAGGGTTTGGCCTGTCGAAACCCTAATTAGTATTAAAAAAAAGGTACCCTGGTAATTTTCTCGCAGACATATTAAAGGGTTCAATAAATGCACTTAGTGGAGACATTATTACTCAAATTCTGTGACGTCACTGTCCGACTAGGGTTTTACGATTTTAACCCTAAGCTAAAAACCACCATCAACATTAAGTCCCCTTCTTAGCTCGGAACAGGGGCATTGTTGCGAGGTAAGCATAAGGTGGTGACAGACAAGGACAGAATCGAAATGTAAATCATGCAAGATGGTCAGGAAAGTCCGACTAACCTTTTTCGAGAGGTAAGGAGAGTTCATGATCCCGTGTTTGGTGGCCTTGCATAGATTCCATTTATGGTGTAGACCGCGAGGTGGAGAGATGAGGATCCTCGGTTTAGTCCGGCTATGTATCATCCTAGCTAGGTTAGAGAACATCATGACGCTGGTTTGGCGAGTCGTTGGTGTTGCCGGCTTGGCTTGGCAAGCCGTTGGCATGGTGCGGCTTGAAACGGAGCCGCTAGCGTGGGTTGGCTTGGAATGGAGCCGCTTGGCTTAAAAAGGCAAATGGAGTGTGAACTTTCTTGGAAGGGCCGTGGAGCGGTGAAGGTGGAGCCACGGAGCGTTGGCTTGGGAGTGAATGGTTTGGCATTGTCTTGGCCATGGATTGGTGGCGCCATGGAACGTTGCCTTCGTGGGCCCGGTTGCCCTTTTCCCTGCATAACTTGAACAAGAAACCTTCCTCCATTCTAGTTCCAAAACAACTGTGCTTATAAAAGGAAACCTTCTTCCATCCAAAATCCAAAGAAATATGTGTATAAAAGGGGTCGCACATCTCTTTTTTTTTTTTTGTAAAATTGGCTTTGTTTTCACCTCTTCGCGTTAGCAGCAAGGCAGAGAAGTAGGCAAGCGCACTCCAGGTATGTGTTACAACGTTTTTTCTTTTTTTTTTTTTTTTTTTTTAAACCCTAGCCACATAAATATTCTTCATAAACCCATAGAAGTACTTTTGTATGAATGATTCTTCCCTCGCTAGCAAAGATCCCAGTAATATTAGCCGTCATAATAGTAAGGAGGCCAATTATTATGCAAATAGGCGCGCGAGAATGGGTTGTTGCCGTTAGTCCCCCTCCCGTGAAAACCTAGCTTTAGGGTTTCCTTTCATCTTGTGGCCGTGTGCACAGTTTCCGTGGTGGAAACATCCTCCTTTTGGTCGCGGGCATATTTCCCATGACCAAACGTAACTTGGCCGAGGTTCTACTTTCCTCGGCTTCGCATGTTGAGTTTATTGAGCAGTCCCCATTCCTTTAGTTATGAATGCCGTGACACGCAGCCAAAATAAAAGTGTTGTTGACCTTTAATTGTGGTGACCAATTTTTGATAAAATTTCCATGTACGCTTTTCTTCAAAGTAGTAATTCTTTTCCTTTTCTTCGTTGTAGTTACTTCAAAGGCATAAGGAATTTTGTTAAAATGTCACCTGAAAGTAGTTCCGCCGCATTGAGGAGCGTTAACAACTCCAAACCGAACATAGATGATGAGTTCTTTACGAAGTCTGCTACGATTACAAGGACCCATCCTAAATTCGTGGCAACCTTTCTGACTGATTCGAAGAATGATGGAGAAATCTAATCGGGTTCCGGGCGTATAACGAGGTTTTGCCTTCAGAATAAAGAATATCCGGCTTCTCCCATAGACTTCAAAATCCGCCTTAGTCCATTGCGCTCTTATGAAAATGGATGAAGTTCATGATGACCCGCGATCACGTGAAGGCCAACTTAAACGAAGCGCAAATCATGCATGCTGTCATGGCGCCTGCGATACTTCAAATTTCGTCTCCAGGTGGTACCCGGAAACTCACATAGCTATATGTAGATGGGGTGAGATGACTATTTCTTTGGAAAGCGTAGCCGTTCTGTTGAGCCTCCCGGTAATCGGAAATCTTGATGTTGTCTTGTCTGAGGAAGAAGAAAAAATACGTGCTACTTTGGCCACAAAGGCAGTTGGATACGTTCGAAAGAATTATGAGGAAAAGTGATTCTATAACTGGTGGGTTTCTGAGTGGTTCTCTGATGAGCCGGAGTTGGGTCTAGTGCTAGATGATACGCTCCATGTTGCTGCATTTTTAGCTCTGTGGTTGTCCAAAGACATTTTCGACGATGGCTCTGGTAAAAAGGAGATAAGACATGAGCTTCTCAAATTTGCCATCAAATTGGCGAAAGGCGTTGTTCTTCCCATTGGCGGCTTGTTTCTTGGTTCTTTGTACACCCATTTGGATCACCTGGTCGCGGACATGTATGCTTCAAATGGTTATATGAAAGTGGACTCATATGTTCACGCGCTTTCTTCAAGCGTGGTTGTGGGAGCATTTCAAAAATTACGCTCCTAACCCGAGAGTTTCGTTTCCTGATGCGTATGGAGGTTCTAGGATACTCAGTTGGTTGGAGAGGCTTCCAAGAGCTGGCGTAAAGCTCATTGATTTCCTTGAAAATTCGTATGCAATTAATTTTAGTCCTTGGGCCCCGGCCCATGCCTCCATAGTTCAGCCAAGCACTTTTGTCGCTGCTCCGAGCTTGACTTTGCTTTCTGCTAGAGAGAATATGAGTGTTGGAGAGATTGTATTCGTGCGAAGCTGTAGCTCTGAACACGTGACATCCTTCTTCCAGGGGTCCTTCAAGGCGGTCCTTTATAATATTGACATGGCAGCCCGACATATGGGATTTGACCAAGGGGTTCCATTTATGCGTCAGCCGACCGCTCCGGAAGAATTGTTACCAGCTTCTCTTGACGCCAGTGTTCTTGCGCCGGGTAAATCCCTTCCTTTCTTGCTCCCGGAACGAAAACCCGTGACGACTCCCAAATATAACCTCTTCTGGCAAGACGAGTTTCGCCATTCATTAGTTCGTGCAAAATGTTGTGACAAATCCACGCGGAAAACCTTCTTCTGCAGTTTTAGCAAAGCATAAGTTGTTGAAATAGCTTCTATCGGGCAAGTGAAAATCCTCTAGCTCGGATGCAGAGAGTCCCCAGGAAAATGAGCGAAGGTCAAAAAATCGTGTAGGTGGCTTCCGATCAGATTCAGTTTCAACGGCTCTTGTGACTTTCAGTTCTTCCAATATGCAAGTATGTATGATTTTCTTCCCAATTTGGCCGTATTGCATAAATATCCTGAATTGTCGCCACTGAAGATCTTTTTCCTTTTTTGGCTCAGGGTATTAGCAAGACAAACGCCTTTACCAGACTTGCACGTGGCCGAGAAATGGCACCTTCTAAAGAAAAATCCGCGATACTGAGCCTCTTGTCAGTGAAAAGGAAGGCGAAGAAGAGGAAAGTTCAGGATCCGACAGTGATGGGCAAAGTACTTCAGAGTGTAGCGGCGAGTCTTATTTTAGTGGGCCCACGAATGAGTCGGTGAGTTTCCGCACGTTTTCCCCTGGGATATTTATTTATGTAGAATAAATATTTAATTGGTGATATTTTACAGGAAGAGTCTGCTTCTGAAGATAACCCCGAGATGGGAATTCATGGCGACGAAGACGCAACCGTGTCTCCAATCATGGAAATCGTACAGGCTAGTAATCTGGAGATGGAGGTTGATCGTCGTGAGGATGTTGCTGTGTCTCCAATGACGGAGAACAACGTCATGGTGGCGGGCCTGATTGTTCCCAAAAAATCTTTGATGGTCGCGGAATCGATTGCAGGCTCCACTTTCGACCCTCCATTCTTGATTCCTCATGAAGATCATGTATTGATTGGAGGCTTCAGTGTACCGGCTAAGCATGAGGAGTTGTATACCAGAATATGGAAGAGACATGGACACATCGCAACAGCCAAGAAGATCACTAGCCGGTTCGCGTTGGTTAAGCGAGTGGAAAAAATATTATCTTCAATTTGTGATAGGCGCGAGGTGACTGGCCACACCGTTTCTGGAGATGTAATCTCAAATTGAGAGTTCCATCGGGATATGCGTATAAACTTTGAGTTTAACGCTTCCTGGTTTTGTGAGGGATTTTCCGAGATCCAAAGGCTGCAGGCTGGAACGGTTGATGGCCCTTCCACGGATTTAATTAATCAACATGAGGTAGAAGTCGAGAAGTTGTCCCAGGAATTGAAGCTGAAGCAGGCTGCTCTTCAAAGTATGAAATACATTTTCTCCAAAAATAATGAGCCGTTGTTAGGCAATTTTCCTTGAATACTTTTGTTTTCTGAACCTCTTTTCTTAGGTTTTTTTTTTTTTGAAAGGCAGAAGAAACGGCTAGTTTGTGGTTTTAATTTCCCAGATTTCTTGGGTTGATAGACAAATGTTATCTCGAGGGTTATGGATTATTCTTCTGGAATGAATTATTTTGGAATAGATTGTTTTGGGAATGATGTTGTCTTGGTTGCTATTGCAAGTGATGCAAACATCCCTGGAAAACCGTGGAACCGTGTGTTGGTAGATGACATGGGGTGAAACATAACATGGCTATCTGTTTTATCATTCCCGTGAAAACTTGAAATAGCAAACCATGTATCTTGTCTAGGTAAGACTTACTCGGTTTTTCAGGTCTCCTGATGAAAAGGGAACCTTCCGGGTGTAAGGCCGAGTTTTAAGGGAAGCACCGCCGTGATTGTGAAAATTCCCCAGTCGTCTCATCCGATAATCGAGTCGTCGATCCCTGGTTGGATCATTCGCTTTTAATCTCTAGGCAGTCCCCAGTCATCCCTTGCCGTGTCAAGACCGATAATCGGGTCGTTCTGTAATCGAGTCGTCGATCCCTGAACGGATCGCCTGCTTCTACCATCTTGATGTTTGGGTCGAAGCATGAGATGGATGGTCGAAAATTGACATTGTAACCGAAAGATCAATCTCCCACTGTGGTCGCCAATTGTTTGAGGGTGAAAACGGTTTCACGATTTTGGTAATTTTGGGTGTGTGGGTGAGAAACGAGTCTAAACCCTAAACAATGTACTGCAAGGGAGTACTTTAGATTCGAGAGATCAATCTGTACAAATCCGGCCTAAACCAAGAAATGGCCGCTCCAGACTTGCTTCGGTCACAAAGTGAAGGAGAAGGGTTGGTTTTGGGAAGGGAAGCGAAGAGAGTGTTGAGACCAGAATAGTTGGTTCTAGAAGAGTAGTTGTTTTACGATTTGTATCAGAAAGTGGGAAGCTAACAGATGGAGAGCTAGCAAATATTTTCTGAGTGTTGTATGCTCCTGACCTGAACTTGTTGTTTGGTGGAAATAGGTAAGACCCATTTATACAAGTCGGAATGAAACGTACTCTGGTCTCATTAAGAAATGAAAAATGGGTGAGTGAATGGGAGGAGGTAGTCACAGGTAACGCCTGGAATTGATGTTCCATTAGAGAAGGCGTTTTACCATTATTCTCTGTATTTACTAACCGCTTCATCCTTATGACACTCTCTTATAACGGGCGTAGTGTACGCCGCACGCTGTTAACCACCAAACCAATACCCAATGAGCATCCCCCAGTTTGTGACATCCGTTGATGTCTCGAATATTTTTGTGGAAAACATGTAGCACGTTTGTTGTTGTCTGGCAAGTTGAGTTTGGGAGACTTGCGTGGTGACCTTCGACGGTCGAGATTTTGCATCTTAAGAGGACAGTCGCCGTTGATTATTGAATGATCGCATGGCTTTAATATGGCCTAGTTTAGGCGCGACCAAAAGTTAGGGTTTTGGCTTTGTTTAGGCGCGACTAAACTAGGGCCAAAGGTTTCCATGCGTTAGCTGGTAACCTTGGACGGCTAAGATCTGTACCTTAGATGAAAAGTGGCCATTGATTGTTGCAGGCCTCCGTTTTGGCAACTGTAAAGGGAAGGCCGGCATGGTATGGGTTAGGCGCGGCAAGGTGGCTGGCACGACATGCCATTGGCACATGTGGCATGGTCGGCATGCCTTGGCGCGGTTTAGGTGTGGTTAAAACTAAGGTTTTGGCGTTGGGCCAAAGGTTACCATGCGTTGGTTGGCGACCTTGGACGGCTAAGATTTGCATCTTAGATGGAAAGATGGCCGTTGATTGTTGCAGGCCTTTGTTTGGTAGCCAGCGACATGAAAGCATGGCCGGCATGGCTTTGACATGGAGTGGAGCCACTGGCAGTGTGCGGCTTGGAAGGGAAACGCTTGCGGCTTTGTCTAAATTAGGGTTTAGTATGCTGAAACCCTAATTAGCGCCCTTTACTAGAATCGATGTAGAATTCTCATACGGACTCGGATTTTGATGGTACATCCCTCCATTCTGGACGGAAAAGAATTTCTTATCTCCCTACGCGGGAATATTTAGGTTTTGATCTCGTTTGGGAGGTGAAAACATCCCGAAAGTAAAACTCAGGAAGAATTCAAGAGGGACGGTGGCATGTTTGGTGCGTTTTTGGGAAGCTAGCATGTTTTGGGAAGCTAGCAAGTTTTGGGAAGTTAGCGTGTTTTGGGCCAAAGGTTACCATGCATTGTTTGGCAACCTTGGACGGCTAGGATTTACACCTAGGATGGAAGGGTGGCCGTTGATCGTCGCACGCCTTCGTTTTAGTAGCCCATAGGGAAGGCCAACACGGTATGGCGCGGCAAGGTGGCTGGCACGGCATGCCATTGGCACATGTGGCATGGTCGGCATGCCTTGGCGCGGTTTGGGCGTGGCCAAAACTAGGGTTTTGGCGTTGGGCCAAAGGTTACCATGCGTTGGTTGGTGACCTTGGATGGTTAAGATTTGCATCTTAGATGGGAAGATGGCCGTTAATTGTTGCAGGCCTTTGTTTTGGTAACCGCATGGGGAAGGCCAACACGGTATGGCACGGCAAGGTGGCTGGCATGCCATTGGCACATGTGGGGCCAAGGGTTTGGCATGGAAGGTTTGGCATGATGGGGCCAAGGTGTGGTTGGCTTAGCATGGTGGGGCCAAGGGTTTGGCATGCCGTAGGTGCATAGCATGCCTTGGCGTGGTAGATGTGGCTGGCATGGTTTGCCATTGGCACAGTGGTGCGGCTAACATGGTTGGCATGCCTTGGCGCGGTAGACGTGGCTGGCATGGTTTGCCATTGGCACGGTGGTGCGGCTAGCATGGTTGGCATGCCTTGGCGCGGTAGATGTGGGTCGGCATGGTATTGGCACGATGGCGCGCGCTAGCATGGTTGGCATGACTTGGCGCGGTAGATGTGGATGGCATGGATTGCCATTGGCACGGTGGCGCGGCTAGCATGGTTGGCATGCCTTGGCGCGGTAGATGTGGCTGGCACGATTTTCCAGTGGCACAGTGGTGTGGCTAGCATGGTTGGCATGGCTTGGCGCGGTAGATGTGGATGGCATGGTTTGCCATTGGCACAAAGGTGGTGCGGGGCATGGTTGGCATGCCTTGGCGCGGTAGATGTGGCTGGCATGGTTTGCCATTGGCACAGTGGTGCGGGAATTAGGGTTTGGCCTGTCGAAACCCTAATTAGTGTTAAAAAAAAGGTATCCTGGTAATTTTCCTCGCAGACATATTAAAGGGTTCAATAAATGCACTTAGTGGAGACATTATTACTTAAATTTTTTGACGTCACTGTACGACTAGGGTTTTATGATTTTAACCCTTATGCATCAACACATATGCAAAAATATTATTCTTGATACTTGGAGATTCGTGCTACTCTGCTGCGAGTGAACACAAATCGTCATGCCATATCAACATTAAGAGTTCAGCCGAAGAACATAACATAGAAGGCATTCAGAGGAACTTATATTAAGTGAATATACGCGAGGCGCCGAAATTTAAAGAACATCTGGGATTCGCCAGTCTGGATAAATTTCATGTAAGTATATTGAGCGGCTCAATAAATACGCCAGTAGAGAGGTTAGCACACGTGGCTCTGTTTCCTTGCAGAGTGACGTCACATCAGATGCAAGGTTTTACGATTTTAACCCTAATCTAAAAACCACCATCAACACATGTGAAAATTGTCGAGTAACATCTTACATGGTTTGTGTGATACAATCATTTGGTGTTGTCTTGGAATGTTTCGTTATGATTATTTCAATATCTTGAAAATTGCTTTGATGCTAATAGTGTATGAAAACGGCTATTGTCATCCTCTAAGAAAGTTTCAATGATTGAAATAAGAGTTTAGAACACTTAACCATTATTGGATATGTCATATTGTGCACTCTTGCACATATGTAATCCATGTCCGGGAACCATAGTATGCGCACCCGTTCGTGTACCTGTTGGTTTGAGAAATCCGGGAACCTAAGTATGCGTACACGTTTATGCATCGGCGTACGGTTCATGTCCGAGAATTTTTGTTGGGATTGAAAGTTCGCGTGCCTGTTTATGCATCGGCGAATCCCAATCTTGGTCCGGGTTTTTCAAGTATGCGTACCCATTTGCATACTTGAAGGTTAAAGTTCTAAAATCGGTTATGAACATGAACATCAACATTTATATAATAAGGAATGCAATCTTTGCAAACCGTGGCTATAATGTTCATGATTGGTTCGAGTGAATCAAACCGATTTTGCTTCAATTGTTTCTTGTATACTTCTATGAGAATATAGCATTTGAACGACTCTTTAACTAGTTTCATTTGAGTCATTTGAACTAGTTATGGTTAAGAGAATAAGGTTGATATGAGAGTAATCATATGGATAACCTCAGTTAACTATTTGTGAGCCAATATGGTGTACACGTTTGGGTACGGTAACATAAACCTAAATGAGGGTACATTTCATTTGTGTGTAACAAGCTAAGTTCGATCTAACGGTTGAAAGATATTAGCTTGGTTGAATCAGGTTTTTCATCTAACGGTGAATATTGAATGCTTTGTTACCAAGGTAACTTGGTTAACGACTTTAAGGACTTCATTGGGATTGTGAAGCCAGACCCAATTATTTTATTTGTAGTTACGTGTTCTGATCTTGCCCGATTCTATCGTATTGAGTACAATTGAAATAATTGACTCGAGATTAATTTCTCCCATAGGCAAGATAAAAGTAATCAAAAACATCTTCGTCTCATCATTTTTGATTCCACAATATCTTGTTTCGCTAGTCGATTAAGATTATTGTGAGGTGATTGATAATACTAGGTTGTTCTTCGTGAATATAAGTCTGGTTTATCAATTGGTTCTTGTTCACCTTGATTTATCAAAAGACGGAACAAAAACTCTTGGGTATTTCTGTGGGAGACAGATTTATTCAATCTATAGACTTTTCTATGTGAGACATATTTGTTTATCAAGTCTTCGACTTTGGGTCGTAGCAACTCTTGGTTATGGGTGAGATCAACTAAGGGAATCAAGTGTGTAGTATCCTGCTGGGATCAGAGATGTAAGGAACTCAACTGTACCTTGAATCAGTGTGAGATTTATTAGGGTTCAACTACAGTCCAGTCCGAAGTTAATTGGTAGTAGGCTAGAGTCTGTAGCGGCTTCATATAATGTGGTGTTCAAACTGGATTAGGTCCCGAGGTTTTTCTGCATTTGCGGTTTTCCTCGTTAACAAAATTCTGGTATATGTGTTATTTGTTTTCCGCATTATATTTTGTTATATAATTGAAATATCACAGGTTGTGCTTTAAGAACAAACAATTAGAATATCCAACCTTTGGTTGTTGATTTAAATTAATTGACACTTGAACATTGGTCTTTGGTACCGTTCAAGTTACTCCTCTTATATTCAATCGGTCTCATGATTTCTATTTGCTGATTGCGATTGAATTAAGAGTTAGAGATATTGAACTTTTGATATACTTTACTCTAGATTGAGTCTGACTGTCTAGTTGATTTTCTAGAAAGTATATTGGAGTAAGTCCTCTCAGATTTCCAAACGAATTGTTGGGTGTGGTTGTTAGACCCCCGCATTTTCATAAACAGAATATAATACATAGGTATGTTTAATGTCCTTTATATAGGTTAAATTCCTCAAAATACTAATTTTTCACATGCAAATTCGGCGAACCAGAGAGAGGTTCTGGTGATATCTGGAATGATAGATGAACAGTTCGGCTCATTCGAATAATAATACTTGTTGGCCGAACTTCTATCTTGAGAAAAAACACAAGTCAAAGGTTCGACATATAAACTAAATAATGAATCAACCGAACCATTTTTAAATAACAAGTTCTAACTTATAAACTAAATAATCAGTCGAACCTTACATACAAAGACACCCTGGGAAATTAGTCATAAGGTTCGGCTGATAAATCAAATTTTCGAATCAGCCGAACCTGGCAATAGGGGTGTCAATGGAAGAATATCCGTCGGATATTAGGAATTCCGTTATCCGACAGGTTAAGGATTATCGGATATCCGATATCCGATATCCGATAATATCCTATAGGATATCAAAATCGAGATATCGATACCGATAGGTTAAGCTGTCGGATATCTGATAATATGCGGTTATACCAAAAAAGCTTAAAACCCTTGTAAAACATTTTCATAATTGACACTTATCGGATATTTATCCGACATTATCCGATATTATACTCGATATTATCTGGATATCGAATCCCAAACTTATCAACCCAACATTAAAAGAAAATCAGCCATCAATTAGTAGGGGAAATAAGGGTTTGGAAAAATTACAATTACGTCCTTAACATATCGGATATCTAAACAAACGGATATAGCTAATTCCGATTCCGATATGTTAAGGAAGAAATATCCGATAACATATTATATCCGATATCCGATATCCGATACAACGGATAAAATCCTATAGGATATCGAATAATCGGAAACGGATCCCGGATATCGGACCAATATTGACAGGCCTACCTGGCAAAAATACTTTTTTTTTTACCTTATTGTATGGTTCAGCTCTATTTTCATATTATCTAATCACCCGAACTTGCAGTTCGCTAAATATATTAAACTAGGTTCGGATGATAATTGAGATAAACATATAAGCCGAACTGTTCGTAAGCACCTTCAGGGTGACGAACAAAGTGAAGATCGGTTGTTGATTCGTCTCTGTTATAACCCGAACTTAACTCTGTAATCATAAAAAAACTAGGTTTTTTTTTATGATTAAACCTATTTAATCAATCAAAAACAATAAATAAGAAACGGGTTTATAGAAAATATATTCTTACTCATTTCAAGAGTCGGTTCTTCACCCGGTTGAATTTCTGATTAAATTTCAATTTCAACACCTTAACTTCTTATTGTTTTTCAATTGGCGGATTATAAGAAGAATTTAAACACCTACCTAGTGCTTGTTTCTTTGTGCAAGTCATTTTATATATATGTTTAATAGATAATCAAATGTTCACGAATTGATGATTAATTGTGACAATTAAAGAAATGTTGATTTTCAAATCTAAAGTTAAAAAAGAAGAGAATATCTTTAAGTTGATTTTGATTTTTGATTCTAGGTTTTTAAGGGTAAAGGCATTTTAGTAATTTAAATCGTTTAAGGATATATAGATAATTACGTACACTACCCCTTAGACACCCTATATAAACCACCCTAGATGGGATAATGAATAACCTAGCATTTTTAGGGCCCACTCAAAAGGAATTAGGGGCCACATTTTTATTCCCATCCATTGAAGGGGGTTAAGGGGTGTCTTAAAAGTAGAAAATTGTCTATATTGTCCTTCACCTTTATACTAAATCTAAACCTATATCCTTTATTTTCATAATCATATCATTCCTCTTCTTCTTCTCTTTTCTACCCATTGAATTTTTTTTTCATCATTTTAATTTTGATTGAAAACAAAGATCGTCGATCAAACAAATGTTATGATTGATTTTTTAAAATTAAAATCCAAAATTCATTAACCTTAAAGTTGAAACTTAGAACATAAAAAAAAAAAGAGTTAAACAAACAAAACGAATAGATGATAGTAGTTGTGATTCAAAATTAGGATTTGATTACTTGAAATCAAAAATTTGATCCGAAATTTTTCTTGGATTTACAGTAGCAGAAACATAATCGGTAGATAACAATCTATTTTACCTACCGATTATGGTTGATGTTCTTGGATTTACAGTAGCAGAAACAAAATCGGAAGATAATAATATACTTTACCTAACGATTATGGTTGATGTTCTTCATTTCTTAAGAACATCAACCATAATCGGTAGGTAAATTGATCGTTATCTACCGATTATTCTTGATTCAAAAAATTCAATTTCTCGTACTAAAAAGTTACGCACAATCGGTAGATAATGAACACCATTAACTACCGATTGTGAAAGTAGAAAATTTCAAATTTTATTAAGTTTTGAAATTTTGAATTTGGGGCCATGAACACAATCGGTAGATAATAAGCATCACTTATTAACACAATTTACTACCCATTATGGTAGTACCAAAATTCAAAATTGAGTATATTCTTGAGGTTAAAGTAACACACTTTACTACCGATTATGGTAGTACCAAAGTTCAAAATTTTTAGGATTTTGGCAAAATCACATTTTGGGTCCAATATGCATTCAGAAGTTAAATTTACTATCGATTATGGTAGTACTAAAATTCGAAAATTGAGTATATTCGGAGGTTAAAGTAACACACATTACTAACGATTATGGTAGTACCAAAGTTCGAAAATTTTAGGATTTTGGCAAAATCACATTTTGGGGCCAATATACATTCGGAAGTTAAATTTACTACCGATTATGGTAGTACTAAAATTCGAAAATTGAGTATATTCGGAGGTTAAAGTAACACATTTTACTACCGATTATGGTAGTACCGAAGTTCAAAATTTTTAGAATTTTGGCAAAATCTCATTTTGGGGCCAATATACATTCGGAAGTTAAATTTACTACTGATTATGGTAGTACCAAAATTCGAAAATTGAGTATATTCGGAGGTTAAAGTAACACACTTTACTACCGATTATGGTAGTACCAAAGTTCGAAAATTTTAGGATTTTGGCAAAATCACATGGGCAAATTAACAAAGTGGCCACTTTCCTACCATATATTTAATAAACCGGCCAAAAAATTTAAATCTTTTATAAAGTGGCCTTTCTGTTAAATATAACACATGGTCCCACCAAAATGGTCCACCAAGCTGACTTAGTCAATCCTGGGGCTTAAAATTACCTATATATCCTCACCCTTATATTATCGATTCTTCTTTTCATTCCTTTCTTCTTGTTTATGTTCGTCTCTCTCTGTATCTCAATTCTTCTCGTTGAATTCAGGTGATTGATGAAAATAGAAGTGATCAAGCGTGAAGAAGTGATTATTAGTGAAGAATAAGAATGGTTTATTAGTGATATTTAGCAATTTTGAAGTTTTTAGGGTTTTACTGGATGCAGCAGCGAAGCTGAAGTACAAATCGAAGCTGAAGTACAAATCGAAGATGAAGTTGAAATCGGGGATGAAGAAATCGAATCCGTAAAAATTTAGAACCCACACGTTAATTAACTTAGTATTTGATGAAAACTCATGTTTAGATGGTGAAATCAATTGATTTCGATTGATTTGAATTCTAGGGTTTGGGGATCTTTCTTTCTTTTTTTGTTTAATCAATTGACTTGATTTGCATCTGTGATTGAAGCATTTATGTAGAGAAGAATAAAGTGGGAGAAATACTGATGGGTTTGAATTATTTGAACTCAAGAAGAGAAAAGTATAGGATCGAGTTCGAAGATAAGAACAAGCTGTGAATATTGATTTCCATGGGTTTCTAATGAACTAAGAAGTTAGGGTTTGTCGAGATGATGTGAAATGGAAGATATGCTGTTAATACATAAGACGTGAAGGAAATTGGGGAGATTGACAGAAATTAGGGTTTGGAGTGCAGTTCAAGTAGTTGTTGAGTATGTTTGACAGATTTGAAGGAATGAGATTGTTTTTGAATTCAAATTGACAAGTATTAGGAGATTTTGATGCTCTGCTGCTTTTGATAATGATGAGCAAGTGTTGGTAGACACTGGCAAGGATGTAAAATGTATAGCTGTTAACTAAGCAATAACCAGGTTATGAGAAGTTGCTTGAGTTGAGCTCAAGTTATGGGTGGTTTTGAGCTGAGATAATAACTCAAGTGGTGTTGTTGTTTTTCAGAAAGGAAGAAGAGTTGTTGCGGTTGATTGGCTAAGAAGATGGTGTTGCAAATTGAAATGAAATTGTAGGTGCGATTGCAATTGGTGGTTGTTACAGGGAGAAAATGAGAACCGACTGTAGTTGTTGGCTCATGTTGCAAGTGTGCATAGATGGTTGTGATCATGAAGTTGTTGCAGGTGTTCTAAGTTCAACAAAATGCAAAGATTAATGGGTTTGATTTGTTTCTGCTGTTTCTTACAGGAAGAAGAAGATTAAGAGATCTTCTTGAAGCTGAGATGACATTTGTAATTAGGTTCGTCGTCAGTTAAGATGAGAAGGAGAGTAAGAGGATGGCTTTGTTTGAATGAGTCTTGGCTGAAGAGAAATGGAGTAGTTATGGTGGTGTTGGAATTGCAGTATATGGGTTTGTGGTGCTATTGGAGGTTGTTGTGGTTTTAGTGGAGCTGATAGGTGTCGGTGCAGCTGAAATGAAAGTGCAATGGGTTGCAGGTCCAAGATAACAAGAATAATGCATCAATAAAGGCATACACTTCTGGAAAACTACCTTGGATATGTCAAGCAAGATGGAACAGAATAAAAGAGCTACTATTGAGGATTCAATTTGTACATAGCTTGAGAGAAATAAATTTCTCAGCTGATTCTCCTGCAAAGAAGGGTGCAGGTTTGGAGAGGGGAACAAGTCAGTTTTTCACAGCTAGATCAAGTTTTCTATCTCGCAATGGAATCACACAATGACATTTATTTACTATAGGTTTTGTTAGGTTATGGGCTTATGGGCTTTGTTCTGAGTCCAGTTTGAGTTGTATTTCTTTTTGAAACCTATTATAGGGGCTCCAAACATTGGGTTTTGAGGGCTCACAAGATGACAAAATTGGGTTATGAAATAATAATCAACAAAACCCCATATCCAATTATTTTTTGTAATGGCTAAAATATCCTCAATAAATTATAAAATTAAATTTATTATCTTCTCATTATCTTTTCATTCATAAATCATGATGAAGATGATGATCATAAAAAAAACTTATTATTCTTTTTCTCTCTTCTTCTTCTCCGTCGTGATAAAGATGACGATCATAAAAATAAAAAACTAAGAAAACCCATCACTTATTTTTTCAGTACTGTCTACGGTTGGGAAAATTCATATTTCCCAACCGTAAACTGCCTACGGTTGGGAAAATTCATACTTCCCAACCGTAGGCAGAAACGGTTGGGAAAATTCATACTTCCAAACCGTAGGCAGTCTACGGTGGGAAATATGAATTTTCCCAACCGTAGACATTTCTGAAACTGTTTTTTCAAAAACCTAATTCGATCGATTCCGCTTATCCATGCATTAAAACCAAAAAAAATTAGATGGGTTTTTGATTTTTACCTTATTGAAGTCATTGAATTATTTTGGGAATTGACGATTAATCGAAGAAATATGCGATGGAGGTGATGGGGAAGAAGAAAATGGAAGAATTAAAGGAGAGGAATGAAAACAAATTAGTTCTAGGTTTCAATATTTAATCGATTAAGGGTATTTTAGTATTTTTCTTATGAATTAGGTCCCCTTATCTTCATTGTAGGATATTTGAATCCTTAGGAGCCCTCAAAACACTTTTCTTGGAGCCCCTATAATAGGTTTCTTCTTTTTTAGTCTTTTGCTTTTGTTATCTTTTAGTTGGGTTTAAACATTGTAATTTTCTCTAAAATGAGTATTAAAATTGAATTGATTGAGCAAAAAAAAAAGTGGAAGGGCAATTTTGTCATTAAGAAATACGCGAGATAAGGGCTAGCTTCAATTTAGGTTTGGGTGATCCTATTTTGTCTTATTGTTGGCCCCTAATTCCTTTTGGGTGGCCCCTAAGAATGCTAGGATGAATAAGGCTGAGTTTGGTAATGCTTTATTTTTCCAAAAGCACTTTCAAAACCTATATATGTCAATAATTTTTGAAATTGGTGTTTGGTAAAAAAAAATTAAAGTACTTTTTACCCAAAGCACTTCCCAAATTCCTCAATTTTCAAAAGCTGGGGAGGAGAGCTTTTAAAAGCTAAAAAAGCATAAGCTTTGGTCTCACCTAAATTTAATGCATGATTTATCTTTTTTGTCCCTATTTTATTTTAAAAATGACAAAAATTACCCTTAAATTATATACAATCAATTTTTTATTTCTTATATTTTAGTCTTTAAATATTATTATTTTTTATTTTCAAACTATTTCATTTCAGTTATCAATAATGAAAATACAAACAAATATTAAATAATTACTTAATTAATTTTAGTTTGAAAATTATATATATATATATTAAAAAGTGGTTATGTAAATTAATTTTTTTTTAACAATCATAATAATAGTAACAATCATAATATTAAATTTTTTTGGATGGTGCGGTTCCAGACTTTCTTCTCCATGGTATATCTAAGCCTGTTGAGGAAGGCGCTGTATTCAACTATTTGTGTTGCCGAGTTTGTGGTGATTCCGAATAATTACTTAATTAATTTTAGTTTGAATGGATTAGCTCCATGTTTTTGTTTGAAAATTATGATTACCAATATATATTGGTGTGTGCGTCATATTAAAAAAGGTCACTCGGACAAGATGTCAATGTTTCAACATGGTGAGTAGAGATCAACTCATCAAGGAAGTTCGTCTTCATTGTCCGTATTTCTCATCGGGTAGAAATTTTGTTACTTGACTCGCTAAACTACACTACGTTATGATGGTACAATAAAATAAAGCCGTCTAATGGGGTTAAACTTTTGGGTGGTCCTGTGAGTTTGGATTTGAATTTTATTAGTGATATGATGTTGAGCGGGGGTGAACAAGACCGTTAACAATCATAATAATAGTAACAATTAGTAAATTTAATATTATATATATTTTTCTATATTGAATAGTAAAAAAATTAATTATTTTTAAAGCCAATAAAATCAAATAAAACTAGTATTTTCAAAGATAAGTTTCTGACCATGTACCAAATCACCGACATTTGTTACAAAGCTAGTGTGCTTTACAATAACAATGGCAAAGATTGAATTTGTTCTTAATCGGGAAAATGGGAAAGAATTTACCAAACAAACTTTGAAAGCTATTTCTTTTAATCGTAAACGCACTAAATACTTTGTGAATCTTTAGTTAACTATTTGAAGATACTTTGTGTTTTTTCAAGCGCCTCAAGAATCAAACGCTAGTAGTGGTTTTTAGTTTTATTTATCATAGATTAGGTATTGCTATTTAAAAGGGAGTTGGAGCCCGCACAACCAATCAAAGCTTTGTAATTTATTCCTTTTATCATATTTTTGATATTAAAATTATTATATAAAAAAATCTTATACAATAGTAAAAAAAATTATTTATTTTTAAAGCCAATAAAATCAAATAAAACTAGTATTTTCAAAGATATACCAATAATAATGGTTGAATTTAATAATTTACCAAACACACTTTGATCAAAAAAAAAAAAAAAAAAAAAAAAAAAAAAAAGAGAGCAGAGCAATGTAATTATACCTCAAAAAAAACAGGAAAAAAAAGACTGTCTGAAACTGGAAACAAGTTACTAATTAACTGTTCAAATGGGTTGGTAAGCGGGAAATATTGGAGGACTTCCCTCCCAAGGCCCACTTGATGAGAAGTACCATTTTGAATATTTTAAATGATCAAGCATCTAAAGGAAGCTTGATCATGCATAAAGCGGAATCGCCAAAGATCACCATCACCACCGCCGCCATGTCTGAGGTTGCCTCACAAAACACAGTTTTCTACGCCATATTTCCGGACGAAATCCATGGTCTAGCAAGTCCATGGTCTGATTCCCTAACAGAAGATGAGTATCAAGGAATAACTTCTACCTTATTTTCACTTCACCTGAGGATTCTTGATATAATCTCTTCTTATATTACTGATTACACATGGGAACATGAACCATTCACTCTTTATCCCTCTACTATTAATAATACTCCAAACCCTAACCTTGATAACGTCCCCTGTTTACATGGACAAACTAGGTTTGGTACTAACTTTGAAAATGAGTGGTTTATTGTTTTTCTTCTCACTGAAATCTCAAGAAAAATTCGTCAAGTTACAGTTAGGGTTTGGGATTCTCATGGTGAGTTTCTTCTCTTTGAAAATGCTTCATTTCTTCCTAGTTGGCTAACCCCTGAGACTAGTAAAAATAGGGTTTTTATTAGATTCGGAGAAGTTAGTATTGTGCATCAAGGGAATATGTCTCTGGGTTCTAGATTAATTGAAATCTTAGGGTTTTCGCAATCTCCCACTTTTGATGTTGGTGCACCAATGTATGTTCGGTCAGCTTTTAAGAATAGGATCTCTGAATACCCGGAGAGAGTGAAGTTGAATATGCATCAGATTAGGGTTCAGGTTCCGATTTCTATTGCAAAAGTTTTGCAACATGAACCTTGTTTGATCTCTTTGGCAATTGAGGGGTTTTGCAATAGAGATGATGGTGATTTAATGAAGCTTAATCAGAAAATGGAAACATTTCTGAAAAGGACTGAATCTACTGTTGATGGTGATAAGAAAGAAGAGCTTGTTAGAGTTTCCGTAAGGATGTCTAGGGCAATGTATGTGAAATTGGTTAATCAGAAAAGTTTTGAGGCACCAAAATGTTACCCGATTCCACCAAAAACTGATAGTTCATTTTATGTTGAAACATTATTGGGTATGAAAATTACTTGTGGGTTTGAGATAATGTATCAGAAAAGTATTCGAGAAGGAAGAGGGGGAAAAGGGATTGCTACTTTGGAGTCTTTCAAGGAGAGTTTGAAGAAAAATGGATATTTTAAAGGCCTTCCCTCTGGATCGAACAAGCGTCGTCGACTTACAAAAAGGGTGGAACAATACTACTTAAAGAGTTCTGTGTTTTCTAGGGAAAGGTATATCCTGTTTTCAATTTAAGATCATTTGTTTTACAAACTCAGAATATTGGCTCATACTCTTGTTTGTTGGTTTTGTAATTTTGAGGCTTTTTGTGTTTGCTAATTTTTTTCATGTTTGGAGTTGTAAACGTTTCAGTTCTATGCATATTGTTTTCATATTTCAGGGAAACGATGAATGGACCAGTTAGTCGAATTGATGAGATCCTCTTGTTGCCCAATTCTTCTGTAAAATTTAAGGGTCTTGGCCTTCTTCCTTCAGATGATGATGCTTGGCTCTATGATGAAGAGGACAAGTCCAAGTTGGCCATGTTGGAGAGACAGAAACAGATAGAACTTTTCGAGTTTAAAAGTAAGGCCAAAAAGGACATCGAAAAGACATGTGCCGATCAGTCTACTGAAGAAGGATCATCTTCAGAAAGTGATTCTGGTAAGTTTCCCTGTTTCCTGTTATGAAATTGATAGCTCTATTATGCTATGCTTTTTTTTAATATCCATCTTTTTTCTTCAAACTTACAACTGCACCATGACATTTCTCTTCTTTCTCAATGACTTATGGTGCTACAAGTTTTAGCTATCTTCTCTAGGTAGTCGTATTGTTGGATGACTTTAATTAAATAACTTATTGCAAGTGTTTAGATTCTTTAAACAATACTTCTCTGAAGAAGTGACTGGAGTCCAAGTTGCTTAAGTATGTCTCTTTGCTCAAACCGTTGATGACTGATAACTCTTGCATGATTGCATGCAAACAGATTGGGATGGAGTTCCATTCGGCTATGATAGTGATTTTTCATACGACGACTTTACAAATCCTTTCTTGGATATCTACAATGAGGTAAAGACTAGTACTTTGTTGGAAATGTCTGCTTTTATAACTAAGTTCTGATACCACCACATGATAATTTTGACTGCAAAAGTCTCATCTTGTCCGTGTTGCAATTGCAGGATTCTGATGATGAGTTCAACCCCTTAGAGGTTGCCATCTTGGTTGGGCTCATGGGAGGATTACATCCCCCTAATGATCGCCGCAGACGTAGATAGACCTCGTTTCGTTTGATGTTCAGCACGTTTCGTTTTGTACAATTGTTGTCAAGCTTGCATCTGAGTGGATTGGTATTTGATCAGTATGTGACTCACTGACTCTAGTCTACGTTATGAAGTAAAGAAATTCATGTGGTCAACATTTTTCATGTTTCGTTTTGCATTTTGTAGTCAAGCATGCATTTGACTATGTTAATGTTCTATTAGTTTGGTACTCTAGTTTATGCAATGAAGTAAACTCATGGGCGGTAGTATGTACCTCCACATTTGGTTCTTATTTACGGCAGTTTACTTTACCTACAATGTTTTATTTGAAACACTACCAAATAAGACCCCCTAAGATGAGAAAGTGATGTTTGATTGGAGGTTCGGTTAGAAGTACAACGTAAGCAGGAACAAATACGTCTCACCTTTGAAATAATTTACAAAAAAGACAAAAAATAAAAACATGAAATCACATCTATATAGGGGGTAATCCATCTGCTAAATCAGTACTGTTGTGGTGATGGTGTCTGTGTAATGCTGGGTTGATGCACAAGAAGATCGATGGTTTCTTTTTGGCTGGTTTACTTCCGAATAGGAATGACCGCAGAGGAATGCGAGGCTTTCCACTGGACTGCTTCCCTGACGCACTCTTACTTGACCCAGAAAACTTATATTCATCATTCAGTTTAGCTAAGGTCTTCTCAATATCCAACTGCAGACTATTTACATGATCTAAACCAGCTTGAAGTTCATCTGCAACTTTGTTATTCTCTTGTTTCATGTTCAGAACTTCCCCTTGGAATTTTGCTGCCTGCACACTAGTCAATTCAACGTCGTCCGAAGTAGTCTTGCTGGAACCCATCTTCAATACTTTTGATATCTCTTCTTGTATGTCACACAGAGATGAAAATCTACATTGCAGCTCATCTTTCAGTAATGTGCTCTTTTCCAACCAGACAGTTAATTCTGTCTGTATCTCTCTCAGGTGCTTGTAGATCGGCCTTGCATCTGATTTAAGAGATCGGCTTGATCTTTCTGACCGATCCGAGCGTTCTGGTCGATCTGAAGTACTTTCCTTGCCCTCTTTAGAACTTCCTTCTTGCTTCTTTTTATCTTTCAGTTGTGAAAGTTCAGTTTGTAAATCTTGAATTGAAGTTTGGAACTTTTGGATTTGGTGAAATGATGTACTGAATCTTAACCAAAACTCGAGGTTTTCCTCCAAAAGTTCGTCAATATCTTTTCTGAATTTTTCTTCGATGGTTGAAAGAACGTGAGGTTCATCAACAATAAGCATCTTGCTCTCTTCTTGTTCTTCTCCATGAGTTTCTGCAGTCTTTTCTGTTTTTGTTGGGGCTTCAACATTTAGATTATCTAAATTCATGGAACCATCTGCACCCGACCTTTCCTCTGTGCTGTCACGAGATTTGTTCATCTGTGAACCTTTACCTTCATCTACACAAGTATCAGCAGTTCCTTCTAAACTTTGTTGCATTAAGTTCAGTTTCTGGCGTAAAGCTCGAATTTCGTCATCCTTTGTAGTATTGGAATTCTTCAAATCCCTTACTTGCATTATTCTTTCAAAAAGAGATTCTCTATGTTTCTTCTCCACTTCTGTGAGTTTCTTCTTAACATCTTTATAGTTCCGAAGAATTGAAGTGTATTCAGATAATAGAAGTTTCTCCCTGTCTTCCAATCCATGTAAGAGTATTTTCTTCCAGTCTATAGTTGGATCTTGGTCGTCCTCTTGCTCCTGCAATCCCACATCTAGATCAGGAACTCCAGTTTTGGACAACTCTGTATTCTCAACATCATCAAGCTCATTTGGTTTCTCGTGTTTTTGGGATGTGGCTTCGTTATCAGCCTGGGTCTTGGATCCTTCATGGACGACTTCCGATCCACCTTGATTATCACATTCCTTCTTTTCTGACAAACCTTCAAAATTGATCTGAGTTGTTGATCGTTTGTGGCTGGTTTTTTGATCAGTTGTAACATCATCGACACCTTCCTCCATTTCTGTTTCTGTTATCTTGGCCTTCATCGCCAACAAATCGTCCCTTGAGTTGGCGGTGTCTTCGCCCTTTACAAGATCATTATGTGACTCCACATTGAGAGTTGATACGGCCTCGACTGGAGTGGCCACTTCTGCCTGTAAGGAAGTCGCAGTAGTATCTCCTATTTGCTCCAAATCTGGCATTCGTTTTTCTGTCAGTGATGAATCTGCAGTTTTTTCGGTTTGTAGTGAATGTGCCGTGACTGTATCTGTTTGCACTGGATCAGTAGGTGTTTCAACCTCTTCCTCTTCGTCCTCGTCTTCTACCTCCTCTTCCTCATATCTCACACTTTGTAATTTCTCTGTTAGATGATCAAGGTTACAACGCGCTTCAATAAAATGTGTTTGAAGGTTATTGTTTTGGTTTTCAATATTTTTGTTGACATCTTGAACATCATGGAGTTCCCCCTCCAACTTCCTTAGCTTTTCAGCTAAGCCCTCCAAGTCCTTGGTAGGGGTCAATTTTTCTTCCTCCAATTGATCCAAGTGTGTATGAAGCTCAGTTGTCTCTGATTTTAATCTTTTCATCAGAGCATTCTGAGATGAAACTGCAGTTTCCAAGCTAATGACTTTTGTTACGAGTTTATCTATCTTCTCCGCAAATTCTGTCACAGTGATAGATGAATTTGTATCTGTTTCAATATGCTCTCTGATTTTCTCGCGGATTGACTCTAGTTCCTTTGTGCCTTGACTAATATTCTGAGCTACTTCCTCCAAACTGTTCAAGCTCGAATTAGCAGCCAAGGATTTTCCTTTGTCGGGTAGCTTCTGTTGATCGCTTTGATTAGGGAGTAAAGCAAGTTTCAGCTTCTCAAACTTCTCTACTGCTTCCTTAATCCTTTTGTGTTCTACTCTCGTATCTTCAACAGATTCATTTTGTTTCTCCAGCAGTTTATCCAGGCTCTCCTGACATGACTTTAAAGCAGTTGCGGCCATCAAACTCCGAGCCTCGTCATCCTCAATAAACGTATTCACACGGAACTCGTCTTGTAAGTTGCACACTTCATCTTGCATATCTCCAATCTGCTTCTCGATTTCATAAAACTTAGCAAGTGAACTCTCATATGAGCCCTTGACAAACTCCTTTTCAGTCTGTAAAGCTAGTATCCCTTTCTGAAGCTTATCTATCTGTTCAAGTGCCTCAGCTTTGGACATCCTAGAATTAGTACCCGTCGTAGTTGGGGAAGGAATAGTCTTGGCTTGTACTCTCTTGGTAGGTAAAGTGAGCAAACCCTTGACATCTTTTTTTCGGGATCTTTGGAACTTTTGGCATTTCTTTTTTGGCGGTTCAGGTGGAGGGTTCTTCACGAGTTTACCAGGGTCTAATTTGTGTTGTCGAGCTGGAGCTCTTGGGGTACAGCTATCTTCATCGTCGTCTTCTATTGCAAACTGAACTTGTTCAGGGAAGACAGTTGCAATTGTGTTGTTAGCATTTTGCAATTCTCCTGAGATGTGATTATATCTCTCAGCTAATGCCTTGTATTGTCGAAAAGATTCTTCGACAAAGTTTATTAGTTCTGGCCTCTTTCTGTAGTACATTTCTGCTCTCTTTGCAAAGGAATCTCCATCATCTTGAAGGAGTTTTAAAGTGACTTTCACTTTCTCATCCATGTCTGAAATTCAAACAATTCATATTCAACAATTCCGACAAGAAAATAGCAAGAAAGACTACAACTTCCATAATCTATGTTAGAAAATGTGGAATTTTGATACTTATCCTTGGAGGATTTTTGGTTCCTAGGCTGGTTTTACAATGAAATTCAGATGTATTGGTTTATGGTCCTACATTTTATTTATTTGCCTAATGAATTAACCTCTCTTTTATATTTTTGTCTCAATGAAAAATGTAACAAATCAAATTCCAACCATATTTCATTAGTAGGAAAAGCAATAAAAATCCTATGAAACTAAATCTCTAACCGCATTCTTTAAGTCAGTTTTATCAAAATAAATTAGAGATGAAATGGGGTACCTTGTAAGTTTTGTTCTAGCCATTTTGATTGCTTGGTTCTGATGTGGCTAGCCCACCACCATGAATAAGCATTACTTGCGGCTCTCTGCAACATATATCCGCCTCTGTGTTTCTCCCTCTCCCTTTCTGTATGTATATATCAAAACCAAAAATGAAGTAGAATTTCTTTTTCTTTGATCAGCGGAAACATATTCAATGGAAGAAGAACGATGATAATTAAGGAGCCAAATAAAACATGATAGGCACAAAAAAGAATTGTTTTTAGTTTCCTGGATGAAAATCTATGTTGGGGCTAAACATGGAAAATGTTTGAATCCCAATGGAGGAGAGTTTATATCGCCTCTATCTATGGACAACCCTGTCCAAATTCATTCTCACCTAAAAAGTACCGGAGCCTTGCATGTAGCCCCTACACATGGCAGATGGTGATCATGGAATCTGTTTTTAGTAGTAATACTACCTTGGGAGTTACATGAGACCAATTTTTCAACCTTTTTGGATACTGCTTTTGATTGCTTGCCCCTTGTTCTGCACCACTTTACGCTATGGTGTGCCAATCGCTAGATTGGCAATCCACGTCAGCCACCTAAGTCTTATGGGAGTGTTAATCTAGCAGCTAGATTAGCAGTCCATGTCAGCTGGGACCACCGCCCAGCGCTGAACCGTTCGGCGCTTTAAATCTCAGCCGTCATATCAAAAAATAAATTGCCCAGCGCTGAACCGTTCAGCGAAAAGGTAATTTTTGTAACGCTGAGATGTTCAGCGGTACTATCTCGCTACTAATTCAACTACGATCAAATACTAGGAGAGAAAACTAGTGTTAATAAGTAGGCCACATTTTTTTTTTGAATTGCAACCCTTAACTGCTAATCTAGCAGTTGAAACTAGTCCATAAGACTTGGCCTTAACACAAATACGCAATTTTTTAAGTTTCAACTCTGCAACTCTCGTATGTCCGTTTGGCCCGCTTGTAATTGGAATTTAAGCGCTTCGTGTTTAGCGTGAACCCAATTACACCCCATAGCAACTACATTGGAATTCCTATTACAGTCTAAATGAATGCCGTCGGGACCAATTTTTTTTTCCAGCGGGGTTATTTATTTATCGATAAATGAATATTTATTCATTTAGACAACATTTTCTTAATTAAGAAAGTTAAATTGTATAAGAGAAGATGTACAAATGTACCTGGAGGGTATTAATCAATATTCTTGCCCCTAAAATTCAACCATGTGATGCTGGGATTGTTTGAGCATTCAAAGTGAATTATTAGCGTCGTTTTTATTCTAGCATCTTGGAAAGCCTTGAAGTTGACCCACCAAATCTAAAAGATTAACATTTTGAATGCTATTAATTTTGGTATTATGGCTTGGAGATTTGATGTGACGGCAAAAACAATTGCAAATTGTTTCCGTCATTGTAAGATTTGGTCTGAAGATATTGATGTTCTCCAACTAGAAAATTGTCAATTAGAAGAAGATATCGAAGGATTAAAATGTGTCATTTCTAATTTACATTATAGAAATGTGATGGACGTCGAACATCTTTTAAACTATCTTTATGAGAATGATGCAGTTATGGAATCTCCAACAAACAAAGAAATTATTGAGTCAATAATGAATGATAAGAATGATCCTGAACCATATGATAGTAGCGTCGTACTAAATGTGTCATCTAAAGATGCCTTTTAAGCGATGGTCACTTTAAAATTACTTGCTACAACACGAGCAACATATTCCAGAAATTGTGCAACCATTGCATAAAATTAAGGATGCGGTGCATTTTGGTTTTGGTGGAAGAAAAAGACAATTAACCATAGACGAATTTTGTTGAGTTTATTTCTACATATATTTTTATGTAAAATTTACTAATTATGTATTTTGGTTTATCAAGAGTATAAAGCACAGTTTGGCTAACTTTGCTTGTGTAAGTGGTGGTTCATATTTGTCCTCACAAGAGATAAATCTAGGGATGTAATCGTTTGTCATAAGTGATGGTTGTGATTGGGATTAGAAATGCATCTAACGGACAAAATTTATCATGTCATTAAGGTTCCATAATTCTTCATAATAAATAGCCTATTAATTTTCCATGATAATATTTTATTAAATGTCAAATTAAAAATGATAATATATAAATTATCCTACTGATGATAATTAATATATTTTTATTTGCTAATACTTAGGATTAGTTTGGTATTGGTGCGAGCTTTATAAAAGTGCTTTTCTGATGTACGTTACTGTGCCGATCTATGTAAAAAAAGCAATTGAATGATTGCCATGCCGAGCTCTGTAAAAAAAAAATAATTGAATGGTTGCAAATTATAAACTAAAGCTAAAACTATTTTAAAAAGCGATCAAATTGTGTCTGGAAAAATACCAGATCCAGCTATAATTAGTGAGAAAATGACAAAAGTAGACATATCTCTGAAAACTATTTATTCTATTTCATTGTGTATAAAAATAAGTAAATTTTCTACTATTTGGGTACATATATGTAATATTAAATTTACTAATTAGTATTATTACTAAAAAGTATTATTTTCTTAACCACTTTTTAAAAATCAAAAAATTCTTAATATTTATTGTTGATAAATAAAAGTTTGTTTCAGTGATACGATATAACATAAAATGTAGTTTGAAGATAAAAAATAACTATCTTTTAAAGAATAAAATATTGCGAATAAAAGTTGGTGATCATATATAGATTCAAGGATAATTTCTGTCAGTTATAAAAAAAAGATGGGATAGAATTTGAAAATAAAATATGAAATTAGGGTGAATTATAGTATTTGCCTTTGAAACTTTTAAAAGCTCATTCTCCCCCACTTTCAAAATTGATAGATTTTGGAAGTGTTTTATAAAAAACACTTTATGAAATCTTTACAAACACTAAGATGAAAAAATATTGCTATAAATATGTTTTCAAAGTACTTTTTTTCTTTCAAAAAAAAAAGCGTTACCAAACTTAGTTAGATTGGCTAAAAATTATATAAGTGGACCATAGTGACGGTGGCAAGTATTGATGCCCGGTGAGTAATTTCGCATCGTCTCACGTATTTCTTGATCAATGGTTTAACGTTATTTTTAATCAATGATGATGGATAACATAATTTATTGTTAGTAGAGCTTATTGTTATTAGGTTAAGTACTTAACGATTTGACTTACTAACTAATCATGGTTTTATTATTTTTATGCATAGAATAACCTTACATTTGGAAGCGTAATATCGTAGAATGTAATGGCCTGACCGTCAACCGATAATATCCTCACTTAGCCACCGCGGTCATCTGACAATATTGGGTTTTCAATGGTCACATTGCGGTCATCCAACAAAGCGACTTCTCGGGGAGGTCACCCATCCCAGGATTACTCAATACCGAGCATGCTTAACTATAGAGATTTTTCGCCAACTATGAAGCCAATTATGCTGAAAAGGTCTCGGTGTTAGGAGAGGACAAACCATTACCTATATTCCATTTGACGAATCCTACATGCCGAATCGGAGTACTATAATACCACCAACTTAATTTGGAGCCGTCATCGGCTCCGGAATATGTTCAATCCTAGACTTAGCATTTTTCTCACTCTTGAGATCCTTTCCCGACACAATCCGTCAAGCATACTCTTTCACCCTCGACAGGTAACCCGTGGTCGACGCTAATACCATTTGTAAGGACCTAATCCTCCGCCAATACTGTCCCCACTTAGTCACTGCGGTTATTCGACAATATGGGATTTTCAACTGACACTGATGCGGTCATCCATCGACAGTTTTCTGGGAGGTAGCCCATCCCTAGATTACTCTCGCCCGAGAACGCGTAAATTCAGTGATTTTTACCAACTCTGGATCCAACTATATTGAAAAGGCCACAATGTTACGAAAGGACAAACCATTACCTATATTATATTCGGTGAACTCTTCCTGCCGAATTGAATAAAGTTTATAATATATATGGGAATTTTGAAAAAATAAAACTACATCGTATGTGAGTAAAATGGTTGCCATTGGGAATGACTTAACATTTTAAAGTATAATGGCTTAAGTGAATGAATTATCTTTTCATTATGTCACTGAAATAGTAAGAACATAGAATACGATATGTATTGTTGAGTCAATTATGAGTTTTACTCTTTTCAAACTATTCTTAAAGGGGAAAAAAGCAACAAGGATCCGAACACTGTTAATATCTACACAATTATTCTTGAGACAAATGAGTTCCGGTTACAGAATTCTATGCTTACATACTTTAATGTTTTGGTTCCGCTTGGTTGTTGGAGTATGTGGCGCGATAAACCACATATGTATAGCTAGGGATAGTCCCTCATGGAATAAATAGGAATACATGTGGTGCTTAATAAGCTTGGGCATCTCCATACATAAAACCGAGGCCTTTTAGTTAAAAACCCCACACCTCTAATCCCAAGGTGCGTCAAGTGGGGTTCGGGGTTATGTGGTCGGGTGAGTAGTGTCCGATGGTCCATGAATATCCTAACAATTGGTATCAGAGCCCATGGTTGGGGCTACTGTCCGAATGTAGAAGTGGTTGTGGATGTCACCCGGTTTAGGGCGCAAGTAGAATCAGACTCAAGGTGGAGCAGACAAGGCCCAAAGTTGAACTGGCGCTCAAGGTGGAGTTATTGTCTTACCCATTAACTCCGGTGGAGCAGGGTTCTAGATCTATAATGCAATGCTCAAGGTTGAACTGGCGCTCGAGGTGGAGTTAGTGTCTCACACATTAAATCTCAAGTGGAGCAGGGTTCTAGGTGGCCAAGGAAATGCTCAAGGTGGAGTTAGTGCTTGCCTTCTCATTAACTCAAGGTGGAGTAGGATTCTAGGGAGCGTAGTGACAATAATCATGATCGATGGGTAACATATACATATGGTAATCATATGGTGGACTATGATTGGACTGGTGAAGTGGTTTAATCTCTCCAAGGTGGATATTGTTGGAGTATGTGTCGCGATAAACCACATAAGTATATCTAGGGTAGTCCCACATGGAAGAAAGAGGAGTACATGTGGAGCTTAATAAGCTTTGGCATCTCCTTACGCAGCACCTAGGCCTTTTAGATTAAAACCGCACACCTCTTATCCGAAGTTGGTCAAGTAGAGACATCATCGGTGCTATATGGTTAGGCCCACAATAGGTTCCTATGGTCCATGAAGATCCTAACATCGTTCACTAAAATAAGGAAGATGCAGAAAGGTAATATCATTTCAAAGGATCGATAAAATATCTTTGTAAACTAAAAAACATATCAAATAATGTTTTTTTTTTTTGGGACAAAATATGTAAAAATTAATTTCGATTTAATTTCATTGTTGGCTTGAGGATACAACTCGAGAAAGGAGAGGCATAGTATGGAAGGATGTCAAGGCGGAAAATGCTAGAAAGGATTTGTGAAGTGAAGGATAAAAATATCTACCAGGCTTTTCTTTACTTTTGCAATGATAGAAAGGGTAAACTTGATATTAATACATATTATATTTAATATTCATATGTCGAAAAATGCATAACTAAATAAAAATTATGCATGTACCGTTACGGCACGGGTTAAGCCCTAGTTCTTATATTTAATTTAGTGATTATCCGTTTATATTTCTATAGGGCCTTTAAGGATTCAATTTTTTTTATTCATTAATGCATTAAGCGGGGTTATTCATTTATCACATTGGCCCAAGTCGGGACAGAAGAAAATTATTCATTTGGCATGGTTATTCATTTATCGAACATTCCTTTATCGAGGTTGGACTATACCTCCAAATGGCTACAATGAATACTCATTTTTTAAGGTATGCATTGAGGCTTTTTACTCTTATTTTCCCTTATTTTCACCGAGCGTCCAACGGTTTGTTGGGTATAGTCTGAAATCAACTCTGAGACACCTGGTTTGGCGTCGCAAGATTTACTTTAACGCCGAATGGTTAGGCGTCAAACTGATCTTCGAAGATGTGGTTCGACGCCTAACCATTAGTCGCCGGACGCCTAACCATTAGTCGCCGGACGCCAGACCTTTTGGCGCCAGTATTTGACGCTCCTTTTAAATATTTGTTGGATTTTTTTAATCTTATACTCCATTTACACTCCTACGGCATAATTCAAAGTCTTGTTGATAATATTGGTATTGTGGTCGAGATACGAAGGTTCAAAGAGGAGAATCAATTTCACTGAAATCTACTAGGTATAAATCATTTTATTAATTTCATAATGCGACACAAGAGAGTACATTGATTGATTACTGAATCGTAAACCTAACTCACTTTTGCAGGCATCACAACCGCACTTAGTTGGTGAAGCAAGCTTGTAAACCGCTAGGTGACCCTAGCGGACAGTGTTGTCTCGTGAGGGTTTACAAGAGGTATACCCACTATAAGTGTGGAAAACTACGAGAGGGTTAGTCGGGTAATATGACTTGTTCTACTGTGAGAAATAGAGGCTGATAGTGAACAGTCCTTATCTAAACCAAGTTAATGGTTGTTCGAAGACTGCTTCTGTCGGATATGGAAGGTAGGGTTAGTCTAGGGAGGGAAGCCGAAACAAATGAGATTAAAGTTTCTAAGTTGCATAGAGTTGAGGACGAAGAGACTCTAAGATAGAAACAGAGAGAGAGAGAGAGTTTCAGAGAACTCATTGTTGTTCTAGCTATTTTGTTGTTGTGATTAGAATGACCAATCATAGGTCTATTTATAGCTCTGCAAAAACCCTAATCTCTGGTTGCTGGGATAGCGATAAAGACAAAAAATCATCACCTTCTCCTAGATCTAAGGAATAAATAAGGATAGATAACCAGTCTAGTATATCCTTAAGCTGACTCCTCACACCCGAGTACTCTCTTTCTGTGTAGGTAGGATGATACCCACACGTTATCATAGACCGCCAAACCAAAACCCTAAGTTTATCTCCCCATGTGTGACGTGACCAGGATTTGTATGTGATGTGTCGTGTGACATGTTAGCATTCATACGAGTTGTCACAACTTTGCATGTGTTTGAGTATTGAGGCCATCTAGAGTTATGCGAAGATCTCCAGTAGGCTTGTTATAGTCGTGTGTGTCATGCGGAGAGCACAAGCTTGGCTGAGGTCTATCGTGACCTAATCGTGAACGTTCCCTCTTGAGTGAAAAAGTATAGAACCGGATCTATGAATAGGCTTAGAAAGTTCGGGCCTAAAGGGGCGTTATGACCTGGAGGCGGTCGAATGTTGACCTGAGCTGTTTATCCCCGATTAACGCACGTTGAGCCGTTGGCCTCAGGCACGTTTGAGCCGTTTGGCCCCGGTTGAGGCGTGTGGTCGAACGCTGACCTATAGGAGAATGAGATCTTTTACCTTCAAATAATGAAGTCCTTTTTATTTAGAACGACCGGGCTGTCCGCTTCAGAGCGATGTAGGCTCTTCGGGCCTAATTAGGATTCTTCAACTTTGAGATACCTTCCTTTCTTAAGGAGTTGAATTCCGTCTTTAACTATTTCTTGGATGGAGTTTTGGGCTTTATATTGACTAAGTTGTGTTCGAGTTCACACGTTCCTACGCAAGGCCTGGTAGCTGACTGAATTTATGGGGTTGAGTACCTCGACTAGGTTGGACGTTTCAACAAAGTGTCGATTTTTCCCTGGACTACCAAATGACGATTTTACTCTTAGGTTGTAAAATGACAGTTTTACCCTTGGTCCAAAAATCATCGTCTACATCCATAAAACCTGAAATCCTGGTGCATTTGTGTTAATCTTCGTCTCCATCATAGGGTGCTTGTATAATGTTAAGTTCCGGGAAGTTTTCCTTAGCTTTCATAAAACATAAATTCTTCATGCAGATCCATTACATAGATTATCTTTGCATATTGCTCCTAAAAAAACAGAGAAAAATAGGTTAGCATTTTTTATGTAGAATATATTTAAGATGTTGACGTAAAAAAAAAATACCTACAAGTCTTTCAACTTTCCATAGAGGAGATCTGTTATGTTTAATATAGATTTCTTTTGGATGCATATGTATTCTCTCACTCCTTTTTTTTTATTACAACAAACCTGCTTTTTATATTTTCCCTTGTTCTTTAATGAATATTTATGAATGTTGTGTATATTTATCGCATACCTGGTCCCAAACTAAATTATACGGGACCAAATGGCGATGAACCTCAGTGAGAGTAACAACATTCACCCAAGTATTTGTGATAGTAACATCTTCTTTTGCGGTATACAAAGGCATTATAAGTGTGTTGTACTTACGAAACCTTGAGATGAGATGAATTATATTTCAGAGGAGATGTAAGGATATGGTGAGGAAAATATATTATTTGGTGTGTGTTGTTTGGCGTAGAACTAGTGAATTTATAGGGAATGCACTGTGACAATCATGACTTTAAATCACTTCTTACAACAGGTTATTCAAACGTCTTCCCTTCCCAGCGTAATAGTATTACACTATAGTATTGAGTGTATGACTAATGCGCTTTTGGAAATCGGTTGAATGACCCAACTCAAAACTCTGACATGTTAGTCACTTTAAATCACTTCGTTGACAGGTAATTGAATTGTCTTTTCGTTTCTTTAAATCACTTCCTTGAGTTATCATTCACACTTTTATTTTTCAGAAATAATTAGATGTGTCACAGAATGTCACTCTATAAAATATTATTTTATTAATTACTTAAGGATATTTATACGATAAACCTAACTCACTTTCGTAGGAATCACGGTTGCACTTAGCATGTGTAAAAAAGTCTTTGAATCACCAAGCCACCTCGGTGGACGAGTTTTCCCCCGTGAGGGTTTGTGGATGATTTACTTACAAAATATATTTTAATGTGCCCATCTCTATTAATCTTTGCCATTGACGATGGGAGAGCTTTGGTGAAGACTGGCATGCATTTGGGATATTCCAGCGTGGAACAACTCTCCTCACCAAAGGCTTAAATCTTTCCATCACCTTAAGGATGTTTAAATGATTTTCATAACGTAAATTTTACCATTTCCATCTACGCCATTCCCGCAGAGCTTTCTCTACAACTCCATCATCAATTTTACCCCTTGGTCGATATCAATTGACATTTGAACCTAAAACAATGAATTCGTCAATTGCATTAGTTATGCTTACATATCGATAGAACATCTCATCTCCATTACGGCTGTTTGGGTTACCGGTTTCAGTTCAGAAGTTTCATGTATGGTCTTTAATGTAGAACGATAAAGGAATAATGCAATACGAAGATTCCTGGAGATGGGAAGAGATGAATAAGATACGAATAGACGATAATCAAGAGGAGATAAAAGAGAATTGTACTAGGAATTTAACGAATAATAATATTAATTGATAATATGATATCAAAAAACAATCCTTATGCATGTTTATATAGGCTACTAATACCTAAGATAACAAGAACTCTAAATAAAGAAAATACTAAAAAAGGAAATAATAATAGTTCAAAAAATAGGATAACTAGATGTACTACAACAATCCACCCTTCTTAAGGAAAACTCGACATCAAGTTGTCATAATAGAACATGAATTCGTTTACTCCATGAAAAGTGTAGATTCCATGATCAATTAGTTTAATCTTTTCTTCTACTATCCAAATACTACGTCAAGCTTTTTTCCAAAGCCATTTAACTGTTGATGCATCTTATCACGGTCAAATACGAATCTCATGAATTTTGAGATCACAAAACGAAGTAGCCAACAAATGTCGCTAAAAGCATCATTAGATGTGTGTTTAAATTTTCCGCGATCAAATACAAAATTCACATCATTAGCGGTGTTAATGTAAACCATGCCAGCAATGATCACCACGAGTACAACATGTGTATATGCCAAATTCTGAGCTACAGCTTTGAAATCACATTCAATTGACTCGGTCCTTCGCTGCTCCAATAATAGCTCCATGAGTTCATAATATATATATATATATATATATGTTTTGAAATAGCATCCACCAACCAAGTCTTTTAACATCGAAATAACGTCTAACATCAATAGTAATATCTAAGAGTGTCCCAACCAACGATGATGCAACAGTAGGAGGCGAAGAGAATGCGGTATTAATGTGGTCATTTAACCATCCTCCGTCAATAAACTAAACTTTAGGTTTTATTCCCATGTCAGACTGTTCCGTTGTCATTGAGTCTACTTTTCCTCTCTCGAAGTAATTGCTAACGTTGGTATATGGAAAAGCAAAATCATAAATAGTTTTTTGAATGTTTTCGAACTTCCAAATACAAAATCATTAAGCTGCGACTTATTCTTATGGTTTTCAAGTTCGTAAGCTTTTGGACTACCTACCATAAACCTCTCTTTGACTTTTAGTAACAATATCAAAGGTCCATTTTTGTCTTCAGATGTAACAACCTTAAACAGTGCATTGATGGAAAGTTTAACCCCATTACCTGCTAAACCCACTAACCGAAGTACGACAGAAAGACAAAATAATTCGTATTCGATGGTGACATATACCCATGCGCGGTTGATCCAAATCATTTCAGTACTTGCAAATGTTCAATATAACATAGACCAACGAAATTTTCCAATACGAAGTATATAGTTCTCATGTACTAGAAAGGTAGCATGTGGCTTTTGAATATTTGAGAGATTATTATCATATTCGTAAAAGTGAAAAGTATTAAAAATCACCAACTTCTTTGGCAACAAGATAAAAACTTTCTTAAGTTTTGCATGGCATTCATGCTGGCACCCTTGATTTATTATCAAAGCCTCTCTATATACCGGAAATTTTGAAGCTCTACATTTATCAGCCGTGGAATCTACAAGTCTTATTGTAGCAGAACTTCTGAAGGTATTAAAAATTGAATTATAAGTGAAAACATAGGATTGAAATCTTTCAGACGTTGTTACGCACCGAGTCACCCCTTTCAATGCAAAATTTTCTCTTTTTCCCTTATCAAATACTATATTCGCCAAATTAAGTGTGAGGTATGCAACTGTACAAGAAATATTATTGATTTTTCTTGTCGTCGATCATAGCACAGGAGTGTCATTTAAGTATAAACCAATGTCTTCATATGTAGTCATGTTATTTCTCATCTTTTCTAAAAACTCTCTGCCTAACATTATTCTCTCAGATTTTGATAAAATACGACCACGAATTGTTCCAACATAATTTTCCTCAGCTACATCTTCTTAAGCTCGACATTAAAATTCATAGACAAACATATAAAATAACGAAAAAGTATTTATGTAGGTTGATTCAACAAGTTCAAGCTTCTTAGGGTATATATGAGAAACGGTATGTGTTTCTCCATGATAAAATACTTGATCATTCTTAACACTACATAAAGAAGATAAATCAAAATCAGAATTTATTAAATCATTAGGTTTATTAAGATTTGAAGAATCACCAATAACATCTAGCTAATCACGCGAAACCTCTTTAACTTGATTTTGTTCTTTTTTCTTTTGAGTAGTAACGTCCATAAATTCTCCATCACCTGATGCTACGGAAACATCATCAGTACTCTTAGATGATGACAAATCCTCTTTAGTCTCGGTACTAACATTTTTTTCATGACGTTGTGAAGGAAATTCCTGTCTAGGAATACCTAAGTATGCCATGATATGATATGTATTTTTTATCATGTCCTAAAAGACTAGCTGCATCAATTTAAAGTCTGAAAGACGAGGGTACTCAAATACACCACAATCTTTAAATTATCCCCCTATAAGTCCTCTTACCGAAAGTGATTGTCTATGGACAAAGTCGAGACAATATTACAAATCGGTATTCACACTTTATGTGATCGTCTATGGATACGAGATCGAGACAATACAACAATCAAAGTGTAATTACTTGATAATAGGTTCGGACTTAACCAAACTCTATAGGATCACTATCAAGTAATACGGAGTTAACGTTTGTGTAATTTACCTTAAATTATAATAACAACAATTATAATTGCGGAAAGGAAAAGTAAATGACACAACAAGATTTTGTTAACGATAAAACCGCAAAAGCAGAGTCCGGAATCGAATACTCTCATAATTAAGCCGCTATATAAAATCTAAACCAAAACTTCGTATAGTTGAGACCAATCAACTAAACCTAGTTCACTTAGTTTCTTCAGTATCCCTGCGCTTCCGACATTCAATAAGTGCACGCACTGGAACAATTCCTTTAGATCGTATTCCAAACAGTAAAGGAACAACAAATCTGTTTGGTAAAAATATCTGTTTGCGAATACAAAGCGTGTACCGTCGCCTTTGAATTTTGGTAGAAACTCACTTTTGCTAATGAGACCTTCAATTCAAGTCAGAACTAGAGAAATGATGGCTTGTTACAAATCTTACAGTCAATGGAACAATATCTTATAAAATGATCCAAAAAATATTTCGTCTCATTTTTGCGGATACAAACTGTGTACCACCGTCTTTTTATTTTGAGAAAAACTAGCTTATGATAATGAGACCTTCAATTCAAGTTAGAATTAGAGAAATGATGGCTTGTTACAAACTTACAGTCAATGGAACAATATATATCTTATAAATTGATCCAAAAAATATTTTGCCTCATTTTTGCGGATACAAATCGTGTAACGCCGCCTTTTTATTTTGAGAAAAACTCGCTTTTGATAATGAGACCACAATTCAAGTCAGAACTAAAGAAATGATGGCTTGTTACAAAGCTTACAATCAATGGAACAATATCTTATAAAATGATCCAAAAAATATTATGCCTCATTTTTGCGGATACAAATCGTGTTACGCCTCCTTTTGTATTTTAGAAAAACTCGCTTTTGATAATGAGACCTTCAATTCAAGTCAGAACTAGAGAAATGATGTCTTGTCACAAAGCTTACAATCAATGGAACGGTATCATTTTATAAGATATTTAATAAAAAGCAAAATATTTTTTGGAATGCGGATATTTTTGGAACAATATCATTTTACAAGTCAGAACTAAAGAAATGATGGCTTGTTACAAAGCTTACAATCAATGGAACAATATCTTATAAAATGATCCAAAAAATATTGTGCCTCATTTTTGCGGATACAAATCCTGTTACGCCGCCTTTTTTATTTTTAGAAAAACTCGCTTTTGATAATGAGACCTTCAATTCAAGTTAGAACTAGAGAAATGATGTCTTGTCACAAAGCTTACAATCAATGGAACGGTATCATTTTATAAGATATTCAATCAAAAGCAAAATATTTTTTGGAATGCTGATATTTTTGGAACAGTATCATTTTATAACAGTATCATTCAATTAATAAAATGGTCTCTAGATATTTTTGTACGCATATCACTTATTGCTTGGTTCCAAAGCTATCTAAGATAAAATCACATGATTGTGACTCAAGATTAATGTCTTTGTGTTCATGAAATAAGCGTTAATCTTACTCATTTGATCTATAAGAGTTACAACCGATACAGGCACTAGTCTACTCATTTGATCACATGATTGTGACTCAAGATTAATGTCTTGTGTTCATGAAATAAGTGTTAAGCTTTTAAGTTCAAACCGGATAGTTTGGGCTAACCATGTTGAGTTAATTAGTGTTTGGGTCCTATATTTTGGTATGGTAGAGGATTTGTGTCCTAAGTTTGTCCAGTTTTGAGTTTGGGTCGTTGACCTGTTAATCAACTATGAATTTTGGTCAAGTTGTTAGAAACTAAGGACCCGAAGACCCGTGATTACTCATATCGGTTTATCTTCTTCCTCCATTAGTCCCTCCCATACTACAGTAACAACCACTAAATTCAGAAGGTTAGGTTATTCGGATCTAGTCAACTCTAACAAATGAGCTACCTAAAAACAATTATAATTGAATCCACATACAGATAACTAAATAGTGGAAATGTTTGATTTTTGTTCGAATTACTCCTTCATATCATCCTCTCCATTGTCCTTCTCTATTTTTTAGACGAGCTTCTGTGCAACCTCTGCAACCTTAAAATCCCATCACCAAAATTTAAAACCCATGTTTCGTTACATCAACACAAACACAATTAATTGATTTAATCACATCACTAAACAAAAACCCAGAATTCCAAAATCATTAAACAACAATATTATATTAGGGAAAATAAAATATCAAACCCATCATGTGAAATAAGAGTTGCTGCTTCGATTGTGTGGGTGTTTATTATAGGTTTGGAGAAATCTAGAAGCTTAGAAGAACAAGTAACCGTGGTACCAATTTGTGGAAGATTGGATTCTATTTGGGCACACAAATTCTATGTCTCTGCTGGTATTTGGAGGTGTTCAAATGAAGGCAATGGAGAGATAAAAATGTTTTGATTTCAGATCTCTGAGGATTGGGGCGTTTTGATTAAATTTTATGCAAAAATCAAGAAAACTTAATTGCATAACCATGACTATTCGGCGGTTAATTGGTTATCCTTTTGTTTAGTTTATCGGGTTTTATTATAATTCGCCAGACTAACGTGTCAACGACCCAAACTCAAAACTGGACAAACTTAGGACCCAAATCCTCTACCTTACCAAAATCTAGGACCCAAACACTAATTAACTCAACCATGTTGAACATAGTCTTTGTACAAGGTTCGGTTACGGTTTACCTAACCAGAGTGTATATCTTGTTTATGTGAATAAGATTCAAAGTTTTCATCTAAAGGTGAATATTGTTTGCCTGGTTCCAAAGCTATCTAAGCTTAAACCTGAAGCAACCTACGCTTTGAAGTCTATATAAGGGGAATTCTTGTCAGCTGGGATCTTTGAATCCTGACACTATTTTTTCGGTGTGTCCTAGTTGTTTCTAGAGTTGTCCTCTTTAGAAACCCTTTTAGGGTTTAGTTACTATCAAAGACTTCATTAGGATTCGTGAAGCCAGGTCCATTTATCTTTTATCTTGATAACTTGAGTTTCCTGATCTTGTTCGATTGTTTCTTTATCACTTGAACAAGATAGATAGAAATCACAAAGTTCTCTTCGTCTCAACTTTGTGATTCCGCAAGTTTTATACTTGTGAGGTGAATAATAATCTAGGCTGCACTTCGGGTTGTATAAGTCCGGATTTTGAGGATAACTAGACTTCTGTCAAATTGCTATCGATTTTCATCACCTGGATCCTACGTTCGATCTGATCATCCATTTTGATCGTAAATCAACTATCAATTATATAGGCTTAATTAATGGGAGGAAGATTTGGTTTAAAGTCTTCAATTGAGTTGAAGAAACTCTTACTTGGTGTGGCGTCATCTAAGGGAATCAATTGCGCGGAGTCTTGCTGGGATTCAAGAGGCGTAAGGAGCGCGACTGTACCTGAATCGATAGGAGACTGATTTCGGACTGAACTACATTCCAGACCGAAGTTTATTATCTGTAGCGACTTAATACAGTTTGGTATTCAATATGGACTAGGTCCCGGGGTTTTTCTGCATTTGCGGTTTCCTCGTTAACAAAATATCTGGTGTCTATGTTATTTCTTTTTCCGTATTATATTGTTTATCTTTATAATTGAAATATCGTATGTTTTGCGTTGATCAATCAGAGTATATACGTTCGACCTAGTTTGTTGGATACTACTTGATAGATCCTTGGACATTGATCTTTGGTGCCGTCCAAAAACTCTCTTTTTGATTAGGTTCACAGATTCAATTTTGTAAACGTTCTAATAGCAAGAGAGATAGATATATAACTCTAGACACTTTCCTTGATTGAATTTTAACTCTCGGAGTTGTGTTGAGTTTGTCCATATAGATTGGCTAAGAAAAATTTGGTGGTGTATTTTGGTACCCCAGTGTTTTCAATTACCGATGAAGGACCTCATGGATGACTACAATCCGATAGCGTTATTAAGTCATCCTCCACAAGATAGTGGCCAAGATTAGTAAAATTGTACCACGATAATTGCGTTTGTACCCAAAATTACTTTGGGAACGAACACGATGATTTGATTGATGATAAGGTTAAAAAAGATTTGGAGGAAAACTAAGAAGACAAGGATTTTTACGTGGTTCGTCATTGTGCCTATGTCCACGGGTAAATCTCCCAAAGGAGAGTTTTTGCATTGATATATGATGCTTACAATTGTGTGGCTCCCTCCCCATTTTGGGTTTAGGATACCAGTATTTATAATATTTTTTTCCACTTGCATTCCAAGTAACCTTGATGTTCTAGAACATTCTTCTTGGACCATGAGAATGGATTGGCGGATACGGATCAACGGAAATGGGTCACCAGGAGTGGGCCGAAAATGTTCCTACTAACCAGGCTACCGTTAGCTAATATTTCCATCCAAATATTATGGTACAAACAAATAGATTTTATGGGTATATCTATCTGTAAACGCTCACGAGACACAACTCATCTGTTAGGGTCATGTAGAGGTTTAAAGGCTTGTTGCATATACTAAGTACATCCGATGCCTGCGAAAGTGAGTTAGGATTACAAGTCTTGATTGAATTGAATCAATGTACTATCTTGTGTCGTATTTTGAAATTAATAAAATGATTTAAACCTTATTTGAGTTCACTGCACGTTGGACGTTCTTTCCGAGATATTTATCCTTTGATAAACATGATGATGGCGTTCTGTTCCAAAAATAAATGCGTTCATAAAACTGATGGACATTATCTTAAAAATAATAATTCGTTGATATACCCGTTGGACAATGTTTTCGAAAAAAAAACACGTCTGCATTCAATTCAATCTCTTATATATGCACACACCTTCTACACATATGGTATCCTACAGAAAACTTTTTATTTTACTCAAGCTTTCGAAAAGATGGCTCAACCTTAGATTAATCCCGAGGAGTTCAAAATGAAGATCTATCTCTTTATCGAAACTTGGTACTATATATACTATCTGAAGAGGGGTGAATAACGCATGAGGAATGGTGTTCCCAGTCAAAGTCATTGGAAGGCTGATGTAGGACATCTAGCTATCATTATTATTTCCTTGTTTAGAGTTTTTTTTCTATAAAGTTCTAGTTATCTTAGGTATTAGTAGCCTATATAAACATGCATAAGGATTGTCTTTTGATATCATATTATCAATCAATATTATTATTCGTTAAACTCTTAACACAATTATCTTTTATGTGTTCTTGATTATCGTTATTCGCATCTTATTCATCTCTTCCTATCTCCAACAATCTTCGTATTGCATTCTTCCTTTATCGTTCTACATTAGTTGGCATCTGAGCCAAGAATTTTAAATCACATGTGATCAAATGAGTAGGCTAGTGTCTGTAGCGGTTCATGTGATCAAGATTTTCCTTCAAGCTTTACCAAGTAACTCTTATAGATAAAATCACAATTAGGCGGAGGAACCATGAACAAAACTCCGGAGAAGAATTGGGTAGTAATAGGGATGTGATCAGAGGTACATTAGAATACTTTAGAAACACCAAATAATTTGGCTTCTGACAGTATATGATTCGGCGTTTTTTCTTTGAATCTTTGAATGTGGAAACATGATAATACTAAGCCTGAAAGCAACCATGTACTACACCAATACCAATATCCAAATCCCTTTAATCCCGAGCAAGTCAGGGTAGGTCAGATATATTATCTCTTAAAGATCTTATCTCATAAAAGTATTTCTAAGTTTCTACGCCGGCTCGCCTGCCTGGGCAACCTGTCCGAAAAAAGTATTCAATCCTTGACATAATCCGTGTCGTGGGTGGAACATGGAGTGGGTACACTATTCCAGTAGAGTTTACGCATTCGCGACCGTTAAAGTAACATACCCACTATATCCCTGCCCAGTGATGCAGGGCTACAGGGAGGAGTTCCACCTTTCATGATCCTGCTGCCTGCATATCTACGGGAGGGAGTCCCCCTATTCACAATATGCTAGGATGGTTTCACACATTCACCATTTCAAGGGACAATAATCGATACATTTTCGATAGATAGGCACATGAACCAACGAGTCTTTCCCGAAGACGACTCAGGGAATATATTGAAGAGGTAGTCGGGCTTGTTGTCACCATGAAGAGCGGGGAACCAACCAGCACCGAAGACTAAACATCACTCATACGCCAACATGTATTGTCCATTAAGAAACGACCGTCTCCAGTAGAATAAGCCAGCCAAGCCTTTTAAGACCAGCCGAACACGAGCACCAGGAACAAGTTGTTTCAAGCGGGCACGCCGTGCCCGAAAGATATATCTTACCAACGATAGGTAAGATTAAGCGACAAGCGGGTGGGACACATCGATACCTTCTCGGTAAATAGGCAACATGGGAACCAAATGGGGGCACGAGACGGGCATGAAGAGGTAATCGGCTTATCGTTCACCGCTCGGGCGGGGAGCCAACAAGCACCCGAAAACCAAACACCACTCATACGCCAACACGTATCATCCATCGAGCAACAACCGTCTCGGGAAAGGACTAGCAACTCATGTCAGTGGTGACGAGAGAAACACGAGCTCCCGAGACAAGTCATTCCGAATGAACACGCTGTGCGCGAACCTACTTTCGTAGGCGGTCCAACTCAAACCGGGAACATAAATCCTACCTCTTTCACGTGAATCACTGCTCTCCTCTCCTGTCTATCCAACTCATCATCCTACATTAAATTCCACTTATCCAAGTCATTCTTCACCAACTCACCCCACGTAAGTTTCGGTCGGCCGCTACATTTCATCCTACCCTCACCGCGCAAGATGCGTCCTACGCGAACCGACGCATCAGGGGGTCTTTGACGTAAGTGCCCAAACCAGCCTAACCGATACTGGATGAGTGTTGAGGGGTGAATTTCAGTTTAAGTTCTACCCGTCCTAGCTACTACACATGACCTCACAATTCCAATAATAGTAAGAGAGAGAGTTCCCTTTCCATTGTACCTTGTCCTTTCTTTTATAGGCTTTCCTAAAAGCCCCTCTTTTCACTACTTCATGACACATGTCCTAATACCTAAATACTTACCTTTAATGCCATTCTTTAACATAACCCCTTCCTTCTTCATTAATTCCTCCTTTATCCTCCCATCTTTTATGGGTGTCTCTATTTGGGCTTGGGTTTAGTCCCTGTGGATGGGGAAAAACAGTTCGCTGGTTTTTTAGGAAAGTGAAGAGTCGAGCGTGTTGTCGAGACTCCTCGAACAGGGCAAACTGCTCAACCTCACACAGATGCACTGCAAAGGGAGTGTTTAGATTCGAGAGATCAATCTGTAGGACTCCGGCCTAAACCAAGTCAATGGCCGTTCCAGAGTCAATTCGGTCGCAAAGATGGAGATGGGTTGATCTGTAGGAGGGAAGCTGAGAATTATGTGGGATCAATGATGATCAAGGCTTGTGGGTATGTTGAATGTTTCTGCAATAATTGGTGAACCGTTGAGTTCAAATAAGTTCTGATGGATTGATGAATTCTTGAGAGTAGTTACTCGAGAAATTCTGTGTAGACCAGAAATGTTGTCCCCAATCATGGATTCAGAAACTTATTTATATTGTCAGAGTTGTGAACACCTTGATCCCTGTAAGTGTGACGGTTTCATGAGTGGAAGAGTGGGCAAATGGAAGATCGTGGTAAAGTCAGTTCCATGTCGTGTGGAGACTTGATGGATCGTGCACCCACTACTTTGCTAACTCCTTCAACCATTTACACAACTTACGCACATTTCTCGTCGTGGATGAAATCCACGTGTTGTAGGCCGCCATACCAAAACCCTAGTTGTTATCCCCAAATTTGACGTGATTGATGTCTCACGAATCGTGGAGTCTGTATGACAGACGTGTATTTAGTTTGTCAGTTGTTGACCGATTAAGCAATGAGACTAGGTTTTGTTGAATCGAGCATGTTTGGCAAATGCTCGCCGATTCATGAATGTTAATGTTGCACAAATATTGTAAATTTGACGAGTTGTTGAATATTGATGAGTTACTTGAATATTTGTGGATTATTCGAAAATCGAGGCAAGTATTGCTTGATTCGACGAAATCGATAAGTTCTTGAATATTGATAGTTGGGTCAATATTCGAAGCGATCGAGCAAGTATTGTTAAATTGACAATCACTTGAATGTTTGAGAATTTGGCGTGCAATTGAGCAAGTATTTCTCAAACAAAATACTTGATAAATTAATAAATATTGATAGTTGGACCAATATTTGAGCAACTGAGCAAATGTCGCTCAATTCGACGAAATATTTATTGGTAACGTAACCCAATAAAATATTAAAATACTGGTAGATTTCCAAATATTGTATAATTAATCCCGTGGATCAACATATATTCATTTGGTGTTTGAACTTGCTCAGAATGATGATTCTGTGAAGTGTTTGTTCGAAACCCTAATTTTTGAGCAATTGTTCAACAATTGATGAATTGCTGAAAATAGGTCATGAGTGATAGAGGGACTGACCACATGGGATGATGGGCGTCCACGTGGTGCCCAGTGCTCAAGTGATCGTACACCAGGGTTCTCATTTGGAGAGTTGGTGAAAGAATGATGATTAAGTGCCGGTTTCATCATTTATTGAATTATCATTGGGTTCAACATTAGGCAAAAACCTAAGTATGAAAGATGGGGGACTGACCAAGAGAGCATGGGACCGGCTCTTGATGGTCACGAGACTAGATGTTGTCCGTTTGAGCAATCCCCGGGTTGGTTGGAGAGAGTTTGGGCCCAATATGAGCAATTGAGCAAATTAGGTCAGAATTATGAAAACATATGGGACCGGCTTTGTGCAAGCTCCAGGAATGACTCTGGTCGGTCATCAAGGCATGCATGTGTTATCACGGTGTCCGTGTTTACGTACTGAGAGTTTCAGTATTTTCTGATGTGTGTTCGGGCAACATTGTGAATTTTCAGAAGAGTTTTGTCTTGACTGAAATTCTTGATTTTTTGTTGGAATGAGCATGTATGCTCAATTGATCAATATTTTGTAAATATTAAAATAAGAGTATTTTAACATCCAAAATTGTCTTGAGAGGCTAGCCGGTCATATGACCACGTTGGCTTTTGAATTTTCATGATTTGAGCAAAATTTGAGAAATTATGAAGAAATCATGATTTTTGCTCAAACCAAGGAGTTTCATGAATTTGAGGAAAATAATAATTATAAAAGACTAGGTATTACAGGGTGTGGGACCGACCATGGCTAGGGCATGGCCGGCCGGCTATGTTGCCCGGTCCCACACTCCTTTCCCTATTTTATAATATTATTTTTCATGAACCCCTTATGTTATGGAGAAACCATGGGTTTTTGTTGAAACGGAGGAGTTTCATGAGTTTAGGGAATAATAATTATAAAAAGCTAGGGATTGTGAGGTGTGGGGCCGGCCACGGCTTGGGAATGGCCGGCAGGCTATGTTGCCCGGTCCCGCACACCTTTCCCTTTTTTATAATATTATTTCATGAATCCATGAAGCTACTGAGAATCCATGAATTTTGCAAAAACAAGGAAAGTTGCTAAAATCAAGGAGTTTTCCATGAGTTCATGAAAATAACAAAATAGGGCAAAATAATGAAAGAAGCATGGGGATCGGCCACGTCTAGGGCATGGCCGGCCGGTCGGTGGGCCCGGCCCCTGGGCGCTCCTTATTATTTTATTAATATTTGTTGTTTTCTCCTGTTTTGCGTAGGATTCCTCATCTATTCGTGTTTTTGGATGCTCGTTCGTGCATCCGGGTGCTCAGTCGTGCATCATTGTCGAGTACCCTTACACCATTTTTCGTGGGGCTTTTACTCAGGGATGATCCAGATGCCCGTCTATGAGTATTTGTTGTTGATCCATGAAATTCAGTGTAGAATAATTCATGAAATTGAACAAATAAAAATGAGTAGTTATTTATTATCAATTCATAGAATCAGCTGTGGATTCAACCATGAATTCCGAATAATAAAATATGCATTACCATTCCATGGGATCGTGGATTCGACCATAGAATCGGAGTAATAAAATTATCTTTTACCATTTCATGAGATTAGCAGTGAATTCGATCATGAAATCGGAGTAATGAGATAATATAAATTGTTATCGACATTCCATGAGATCAAGTCGTGGATTAGACCATAGAATAGGAGCAATCGTTATTGCCATTCCATGGGATCAGGCCGTGGATTCGACCATGGAATATGAGCAATTGTTATTGCCGTTCCATGGAATCAGGCCGTGGATTCGACCATGGAATAAGAGCAATTGTTATTGCCATTCCATGGGATCAAGCCGTGGATTCGACCATGGAATAGGAGAAATAATAGATCATTCGGGAATTCGGTGGTGAATGTCATGGCATAATTAATCAATGCGCATAGTCGGGAGACGGCTAATATCTGAAGGCGCTCTCGGATATTTCGGAGAATGCCCGAGTCTATACACGGTAGCTCTACATAGTCGGGATCGGTGAGTGTCACCTGTCTTGAAGGCGTTGTTGCTCTCAATCTTACGGAGAACCGCCCAATATTTCTTCTATGTAGAGGGTTTGCTCTCATGTAGTCGAGGGAACAATGAGTATCACCGACGTCTGAAGGCGTTAAGCCCTCTCAACAAACAATTATGTAGGAGGACCGCCCAATTTTATTATTCTAAATAGAGTGCACAATGAAATGCCAAGGATCGAACGCTCGGCTAGTGGAGGCTTTTCGAAAGACATGTTCATCATGGATTCGTAAAATATGAATCGTCACATGCCTGAAACCGTACCGAAGCATGCGGTATCATGATTTTACGGATTTGACCCTTGTTGAAAATCCACCATCAACGGTCCCCAAGTCCTACATCTTAACCCAAGTTCACCTCTACTCTTAGGGGCATCTCCAACTCGCTAAGGGGATATTTTTTCATGTATCAACATTAGTCCCCTGACTATTGGGTCAATTATCAGATGATCCAATAGTCAAAAGGATCTTCCTTTAGGCGCCTTCTTGTTTTCGCGGCAAATTTCGTTGTTTTATCAAATATGCGATCGTGGGCGACGCTTTGATTTCCCATTATGCAAAACCTTTCTCCCTTTTCAGTTTCTGACGGTTACCACTTCCCCTTAGTAACTGCCACGTTCGACCTCAAAGCCCCCTATATAGAATTTTCAATCCATTTTCCCCCTAATGCTTTTCCTTCTTTCCTCCTTCTGAACATATCCATATACTCGCCATGTCCGATAGTTCCTCTAGCGGTCCATCATCCGACGAGAGTAATGAATCAAACAACCTGATAGCAATGGTTCTGAAGAGACGGAGCATCTTAACCAGGAAGAGATCATCTTGCCCGCTCCAGCAGACGGCATATTATATACAATCGCCGAGTTCACGAGTGGTCCCGTCTTAAAGCGCGTTGAGGTTAAGGGAATTCCGCGGAGGTGAGCGCGCTTTTCCTTTAGAAGATATCTTTGTTTCTCGCCTTTTAAACCCTCATGTGTTGCCTTACCCTGCTGCTCCCGGATGGCTTATGCAACCCGAATCGGAGAGCATGGATACTTTTGCGTTTAAAAATGTTCCATGGATGGCTATTCATCGCGGAAATTACAATCTCCTCCTTATCGATATTCGGTCAAGTCGAAAACTCATCCGGTGTGGCCACATTGGGCAGCTCGTGTACGCTCCAATCCCGACCATGTTCTTGCACTCCAGTGGCCAACATCGAAAAGCTATACTTTCGTATCTTAAGCGGAAAGTGAACAGTGCATTCGTGATATAACGCGGCTCTTCTCTCGTTGGACTCCTCCGGTTCATACCCTTCTCACATCATGGGGATAAGCGACCATCGTTTTAGAGGATGTAGTCTCCCTTACAGGGCTGTCGATCCATGGTAGTCATTCATATGAGGAGGCAGCTGTTTTTCGGAGCGCTAAATGATGATGACAAGGAGTTGTGTAATTATCTGCTGAAGTGCAAGGACGACTCTCGTCGTGAACTGGTTTGGAAGACCCAAGCGCCTCCGCCTTACGGGTTTTACTCGCCCGTGGACTCGCACACATGTCAGACTCCTTGGTCCGTGTTTCAAGACGGGCCGAATGGGGAACCCACATGCCGACGCTGGGAGCACGCTGTTTCCTGAGGCACGCCGTGAGCGCGTCGCCTGCCCACCACGATCGAGGCAGACGCGTCTCGTGGGCATGACTACAGCCCGGGCTTGGGACGCCGCCTCAATCCGCGTCGGTCCGCACCCCGAGTCGATCGGCGGACCAGGCTCATCACCGTTCCGCATCCGACCGGGGCACATCGCGCCCCCATCCGCTTCCCTCCCAACAATTTAAAGCACTCTTTGACTCTCTTTTCAAAGTCCTTTTCATCTTTCCCTCGCGGTACTTGTTCGCTATCGGTCTCTCGCCAAATGTTTAGCCTTGGACGGAATTTACCGCCCGCTTTGGGATGCATTCCCAAACAACCCGACTCGTCGACAGCGCCTCGTCGTGCGACAGGGTCCGAGCACGACGGGGCTCTCACCCTCTCAGGCGCCCCTTTCCAGGGGACTTGTTTGTCTGATCGGGGGATCAGTTTCGTTCAAGAAACCCATCTCCGCTAACCCATCTCCGCTCGGCCTCTGGCGGTTACCGAGAGAGCCCACGAGTGTCATGATTTTTTAAGGCGTCGAGCTTTGAACTTTCTTTTGCACGAGTCTTCTCCCTCTCGTGCTCTGACTGTCCAAGATATTCGAGAACTTCATGCGTCTAGTCGGGTCAAGCTTGATGATGCCGTGGCTGCTGAGCATCGTCTCGTTCTCGCCAACAAAGGTCGCTTGGATCCTGCGGTGAACTCTTGGGCCCCACCCGATGGTCATGAACCTGCGAAGCCAAAGAAAGGGGCGTTTTCTGACCGAAAGCCTCCACGATTAAACGTGAAGACGTCCACTAGTCCTTCGGCGCCCCAGGTACTTGTTATATATATATATATATTTGCGCCTTTTTTTTGTTTTGTCGTTATGTTTCCAGGCTTTATTTTGATTGAGATGGATGGCGGAAATCATTTCCCCAGGGAGCTCCTCCTTCCAATCGCTTAGGGTGGAAATCTCCTTTTTACGTGATGGAGGAATACTTAAACATGCCCGAATGTGATTGGACTGAGAGTAGTTTAAAGAAGAAATCCAGGAGGGAGCGAATCGATCTTTTCCGCGCCCTTGTTCCTCTGCTAACACCGCACCTTTTCGAGTCACGTCAAAGTCATAGGAGGAACGCGTCGCAACCCCGAGGGACGTGAGCGGCAGCTCAACTTTCTCGTTTGTGGACTATTTGAGAGATTTGGGGGTTACCCTCCCTACAGGGGCTGGCTGGGTATCACCGCGTCTTCACGTATCGTCAATTCACCCTCTTAGGGCTGAAAATATTTGTGGCAGGGGTGAACTTCCGGTGTCTACCAAGTCTTAGTTTTGCAATCGATAAGCCCTTCCGGGTCAAGTCGGTCGATTTTGGTGGGTCCTCATCCCGTGGCATTAGACGTTAATGTTCCTGCAGGTAGCTTCCTATTTAATATGTGTCTTTGATTTTGTCATTCCTCTCTCTTTACCTTCCTCTTCTCACCTCTCTTTTTCTCTTTTTTTTTTTTTTTTTATAAATCTAAGCTGGCTTTGCAATGATGCTCATTTCTCGTTTGTCAGGTTCCACTAGTGACTCAGAATCTTCCTCTAGTTCCTACGCGTCTCGTCCTAAAGTTGCTGATACTCCGCTAGGCTCGTCAATTCCCGAGGTTGGTTTTCCTATTTTCTCCTTCCCTTGTTATTTATTACATTTTTGTTGTTCATTTTCCTTTCCTTTCGTTGACATGTTATTGTTGGTGTTAGGACATGGGTAAGAAAAGAAAAGAGGCTACGAAACCCGACACAGACATTGCCAGGCGCGTGGTCTCTAGTGGCGACGGTTCCTTTAAACGCACTAAACTGGATAATGGCAGTTAAATGCATTCTTGCAGAGAATCCGGCTAACGTTCCTCCTACTGATGCTCCGACCATCCCTGTTGTAACAGCAGACCCATAGGACGCGCAGTTTCGCTCCCCTTTGGTGGTGAGTGCTGCCGAGGCTGGGGTGGATCCTTCTACCCACACTCTTGTTCACGGCTTATGGGTTCCAACTACTCTTGCTGCTACTTATAGAGACATTGTCGAGCGCGCCGGCGGTCATATGGCAAAGGTGGGTCTATTTGGTATTCCTATCTTGTGCTACATGACTAGGAATCTTCTGGAGATTGCGGACCAGCTTGCACCTGTAGGGGATGATCAAGGTTTGTTATTTCTTTTCAGACTTTTGATCCATCGATTGACGGTCTTCAACTTGTTCCCGGGCAAACAATTCATGAATCCAGCACTGATGAAGAAGTCAATGTAAGCATCTTTTTAGTGTAGGTGATCGTGGCATCTCCTTAAATGAAATAATAATAATTGATGTTGATGAATCCAGGAAGAAATCATTGTAGATAAGCAGCATGTTGATGAAGCGTGCTCTTCTTTGGGATATGGGAATATGGAGAATTCCCCAAATCCCAACCGAATGGAGATAGCCGTTGCCAATGGAGATTCGGCATTGCGAGCCTTCAAATAATTTAGAGACTCCCCTAGTAAGTATATCTCCTGTAACCTCTTCATAGAAGTATGAAATTGCTGATTTTTGAACGAATGAATGAGAATCCATGTGAGTATACGAGTAATTTCTTTGAAATACGTCACCAGAAAATTTCAGGACTTGACCTTTTTAGCAAAAACACCGTAGAATCTTCATTTGAAGTCGGATTTTCGCGATCTGCATATGTATCTTCAAGCCCAGAAAATTTCCAAGGTTTTTCAATGAATATTTTTGAGTTTTGAGCATTTTTAGGGCCTGAAAGGGGCGAAACATTAAACTTCCAGGAGACCTTCAGAAAATTTTCAGCTGGCGTGTGGTCCAATGTTTTGGCCATAACTCTTCGCTCGTTTCTTCAATTGTTGTGAATTTTGGATATGTTATATAGGACATCCATACAAAGAGAATGGTATATGACCCATCCCTATATTCGTCACCAATTGATCCCAGCTCGCCTATTTGTGCATGACAGTGAAAAGATCGTCTCGGACGAGCTTGTTGTAAAACCCTCTTGTTGTGTCTTTGGACCATTCGCTTGTGTCTTGAACGGTTGGTGAAGGACCATGATTTTACGGATTTGACCCTTGTTGAAAATCCACCATCAACATTAAGTCCCACGCTTAGTGATGAGCAGTCATGTTCTGCGGTAAGCATTAGATGGTGATTTTC
>JAJJWW010016899.1:0-52822 GCA_023531295.1 Papaver armeniacum | reverse complement strand
CAATTTAGCAGATAAAATCAATTTCACCAAACAATGTAGTGTAACCATAAGAAGCTGCAATTCCCTTTCACTTTTTATATCAACACTTGTAAAAAAAAAAAACTAAAAACTAAAAAAAAAGTCAGAAACACCCATCCCTAACTAGGCCTTGACCTTTAAAGAGCCACCAAACGCATACAAAATTATCCTCTTGTCACTTCTAAGCGTGAACAACACCCATAGCTGTAATAGTCATTCTCCTAGCTAGCATGTTCAGTATAGGTAATAGCATTGTAGGTGTAGATAATCCACAGGGACAGGTGGAGCCATCCTGGTCGAGGGCGCACCGAGGAAAGCAAAGTGCTAATAGCACCGAATCACCCCACTAGATTTGGGCACGAGGAAAGAGGAATGAAGACGGATCGAGAAGTCGACACAAAAGGGGAGAAAAGTTCTGATGTGATGATCTTCGGGTTCGAGGGCAGGTAATGCTGCGACAAAGTTGGTGAAGAGATAAGGAAAACTCGGTCAAAAGTAGGACTCGGCGGGAATCTAAAAGACGACGTCGATCACCTCCACCTAACAGCGATATCGGACAACGCTACCACTCGGCGGATGCATCGAATCGAGCAAGGGAAGATCGGATGAAGCATCGGGTAGACACCCGAGAAGAACATCAAGGAAGCTGTATTAGGCCCAACACTGTAATATCGATGTATCACCGTTGTTTGTACCATAAGTAAAAATACCACAACTGTTGCAATCAAGATTCGCCGTTTTATTTCTTTGAAGCTATTACCTGCGGATCTGGCTGAAAATCACATCACTACAAAAATCGATGATAATGTTCTTTGGGACGCTCGGTCACGACAAAAAAGATGTAGTGAAATACCATCAAAATCATTTTAGGATATTCGATCCACGACATGGTGAATCCGATTTCGATTTCTATCACGTCGTCCAAATGATCACATTTCTGCGATTGATTAATCACAATTATTATAGCCCGGCATCGCGACGAGAAGCCACCAACAAAGCGATTCAACTGCCGAAAACCACCAAGGTTGTTGTCGGGATGTTCGATCCGGACATGTTCAAGTCCAAAGTCCTAAAAAATTGCTTCTCAAATAATGCATTATCCACATGTTGAGTTTTTGTATGACAAAATCAACCTTTGTTATGATCGCAAAGTGGTCAAGTTGTCCACATCTAAGGTGCACAGAATACCCGAGGAAAACCTCCCAAAAGCATCTCGGAAAATTCGAGAAAGGACCACAAAAGTGCGGCAAAATCATGGTGAAAATTCCATGGGGAAAGCGTGCGATTCAACAAACCTCTTTGAAATTGTGAAGAAGAAAGACAACAGCCCAGAAAGCTGTTTGCAAAAGGTCAAAGAGAAAAGATAACACCACCAACTGTAGTTGCGTTTTCAAGACAAAAGGCAACATTAGTGAAAAGCGTGGCCAACGTTTCAAAATAAAAAAAAAAAAAAAAAAAAAAAAAAAAAAAAAATTGCTGTAAAGCCGGCGGCACTAGCGGGTGGCCATCATAAGCGGCGGCGACAGCGGCGATCGCGCCAGCGGCGTACGCACGGGCCATTGATGCTCACACAATCTATTTTTGATGCTCTCTAACACATCGAAATCAAATTTATTTAAAAAAAAAAAAAAAAAAAAAAAAAAAAAAAAAATTTGGCAGAAGCAGCAGGGCTGGCGACCTCACCTCGGCGACGGCGACCAGCGGCAGCGTCGGCGGTTAATGGCCGTTTGTCATGGAATTTTGAATCGGCGATTTTGTCAAAGTTAGTGGAGGTTTGCTTCGGTGCGTCACGGCGCAACTTAATCCCGTAGCCCTCGGATTATTCCCGCCCCGTTCCCTTGCCTTGCGGATATGTACACCCCACTAGGCTTGGTGAAAATCTTGTTTCGTCAATAACTTCTTCGTTTTTAAGTCCGAATCGAGTGATTTTTGGCTCGTTGGAATCGTCTTTCAATTCCTACAACATGGAAGTGAAAAATCATGAGTTTGGAAAATTTAATTTTGAGGTTCCGAGTGGCACGACAAACACTATCAAGATGCGGGGCCTTTGCGTTCAATGTTCGCAAGCGCTATTGTGTCGATTTTCTACCCTGAACGCAAAGATCGTGAGTCGATTGGAATCATAAACCTCGACGCACACATGTTCGGTGCTAGTTAAAAGCTGCTACATTAAGTTTACTGAATGTTTGTAGTCTGTTGTCTCGGCAACATGTCCAGTTGATCGCCGATTGATAAGCTTGGGTCCTTTCACATAACTATTACGATCGATTTGATCGAACTATTATAATCCGGTTTCACAGCAAAATGTTGGCTGTTGATTTAACAGCAGTGGCAGTCCTTTTAATTCCTAAGTCCGGTGAATTCGAGCTTCTTGTAGCGTTTTTCACGCAAAATCTGTTTCAAATACAGTTTCCCCTCTCAAGCGGTCCAGTCATTTTGCGCATAGCATTGCGGTGCGGTGATCCACAGTGAAATCGATCCGTGGCAAGCTCATCTTGATCCGGCTGGACTTAATGGTGCATTCCGGTCCCATGATGATAGACACATTTTTGTGTCGAATTGTCTCGATCTTTGGTATTGTTGGAACTCGATTTTTGTACTAATATTGTGTTTTTATGCAATTTTAGGTATTTTTGGAAATAAATATTTTTTGGAAAAAATCGGCTCGAAAAGTTGCGCGGAACACCCCCGGAGGACATTTGATATTCGGACTCTCGTCTTTGAATAAGGGGTAACCCATTTGCTAAGGGGCACCCCCAAGGAGGCACCTGCTATTCGCACCCCAGACGGGATAGGGGACTTCATCTTCTCCATTTCAAAATTCGATTTGGCGGGAACTCATGGTTTCTCACCGGCGAGTTTTAGGGTTTGGATTTTGGAGCTCTTTGAAGGAGACTAAAGGGTGGAATTGATTGGGTATCTTCCTTTGGGCCTAACGGAGAGCTGGTATAGAGTCTTGGTTTCGATCCAAATTGGCTGTAATTTCCGCGAGAAGAAAATCATGGCAGCACACGCCGGAGAAGATATTCACGAGATTTCGTGAGAAAAAAGGTGTTTGCACGTATCATGGACCTAACAACTCTATGGAGTGTGAAGGAGTTAAATATAGCAATTTGGAATCTTTAAAACGCGTGGAGAAATCAAAAATCGAGATTATTTCCTAAAACAAGCCGTGAAGAATATTGAGAATTATTTGAAGTTATGGCGATATATATCGAGGTCATTGTTGGGTTATAAATAGTGGGGGAGATAGCATAGAACATATACGGAGAGTTTGGGAGGATTTGGTACGCTACAAGAGCCGGAAAATCAAGTTTCGAGAGAATCGAGTTAACTGCTTTGCATGCGTGAAGAACGTGAAGAACAGGACTCTCATTGACGATCGTTTTTCAACGGTGAAAAGGACTACGAACGTGGGTCGCAGGTCGTAATGTGACCGCACTTCATATCTATCGTAGTCTGTAACAGAGTTTGCAACACTTATAACTGTTGCAAACCCGATTTTCATCATTTCTCCTTTTGTTCATCATTTGTAACCCATTTTTGAGCATAAATAAATTCTTTGAGAGGGTTTTCGACATGATGAGCGGCTAAAATACCCGTGGATCGAGGCAACGGAGGAAATATTCACTCATGCTTGATTGGTAATTTCTTTTATAATTTCTTTAATTATTTATTTCATTTAATTCACTAGGATCAACATAAACAAAAAAATTGGTTTTCTTAATTAGTTGTGAATCAATTCGATGTATTATGCTCAGAATCAATTCTTTGATAATTCATGCCTAGGGATTACAATTTAATGTTTGGACACCATAAAGATTAATAGTGAATTAACGAGAAAAAGTGTTTAACAATAATTCTTGAAATATCATTATAAACCAATCAATTAGGAGGAATAGTGGAATCCGGAGCCTTGGTCTATTTTTAAATCTTGAAATCACTTTTTTTATTAAGTTTTATTTGTTTTTAAGTTTTATAATTCTAAAATCTTTTGCTTTCACAAGTCTCAACGAACCTTATTACTACAACATTATTGAATCACATCAATTTTTGGCGTCGCCGACGCGGACTTGTCTTTAGGCTAGAGTTTTTAGAATTTTTTATTTTTATTTGTTCTTCTTTACGTTTTTGGGTTTTTGTCTTTTCCTTTCAGATTTTGGGATTTGGAGCGAAAGAAAAATTTGCCAAAGCTTTTGGTGGATACTAAAGATTTGGAGTTAAAGACAAAGCAAAAGGAGCAAAGAAGAAGATTTTTTTTTTTTTTATAAAAAGAGAAAAAAAAAAAAGAGAGCATTTTTATTTATTTTTTTTTAGATATTTTTTTTTTTTTTAGACTTTCCTTTTCTTTTGTACTTTATCTTTGGACTTTGGACTTGGACATTCGGACATTCCTTATTTTTTTTTTTAAAAACCTACGGAAGGGTAGTATTAAATATTAAAGTGTTTGCAGAGAAGGACGGTGATTACGATATCACCTCGGCCCCTCGGGTTCGTACATGACATAGGAGTCATGGCCGAGTCGACTACAACGGTTCATCCCCCGTCACAGTACGTGAGGTAAGTTTGTCGAAACACTCGCGAATCCCCTGCTAGCGAGTTACTGTCTTCCTTCGTGTGAATATATGTTGAGGACTTGAAAACGGCTTTTTTTAATTTCCTAGTAAAGGGCAAGGACTGGCCATATAAGATAAGGTTTCGGATTTCATCTCGTTCTCTTCTTGCCCGCCTTAGGAAAACGATACTTAACGCGAACCTAAGCTTTAAAATTTGGAATAGAACGAGACCGATAGGGTAACGAGCTTAGTTGGAAAGTCGCTCGAAAAATATTGGGTAATCTTTTAGCATACTTTAAAGTTCATGATGGTCTGTGAAGTTGAATGCGTGAATGCGCCGCCTTGTAATAGCGGTAAGGCCTTGGGTATCAAAGCTCCACTTTGAGCTTCCCTCGCCTTGATTCAACTTACTTTGACTCGGATTGATCCGGAGGGGTTTGCTTAAATTGTAACGAATTCCCTTTGAACGATTAGAAGCTGGTCTAGAAAACAATCTAAGTGGAGCCATCATGCTTTTTGTTTGCTAGATACCATTAGGTTTCTTGTGGTGGAGTCGGCCTTGTTTGTGCTTGCATAGAACTTCCCTTCCTTTTATGATTTTTCTTTTTCTTTTTATTTTGTTTTTCTAGTGTATGCCCGAGGTCTTTAGAGAACGGGCTTGGAAAAGAAACACTATAGGTCGTTTGATTAGTGACAAACCTAGTAGTTCTTCCTGTCGAAGCGGGGATCTCGAAGACTCTTCTTTTGAGAGCCCCGTTTTTGGAAATTTCAGCTTTGAAAACTTGACAATTAGTGAAGAAAGTACTCCTAGTCCTTTGGTTGTGCCAGAAATGGCAACTTTGAAAGCTTTGTTAAACCCAACTAGGACCTCTCATCCGTCATGTATCAAGTTAGCTGGCCCAGGCAAATTATGAACTCAAACACAGGACCACTGCGAGATGCTCCCAATCTTTTTAGGGAAAGAAAGTGAAAACCCCTATTTTCATATTAGGGAATTCGAGGAAGTTTGTAGTACTCTGAAAATTAAAAACCTAGATGATGCTGAGCTGAAACTTAGGTTATTCCCATTTTCCCTAAAATATAAAGCCAAATCATGGCTATATAGTTTGGCTTCTGAGTCAATTGAAACTTATGACCAACTTACAACCTTTTTTTTTACGAAGTTTTCCCTAGGCATAAAACATCGTCTATTAGGACGCAAATCTGCACTTTTTCTCACCAAGAGGAGAATCTTTATATAGGTATTTGGAAAGGTTTAATGACTTAATATCTCAATGTCCTCATCATGGTTTAGAAAAGGTTAGGCTAGTTCGGATCCTCTACGAGGTTTAGATTATTCGACAACAACCATGGTTGAGTCCTTATGCACTGGTGGGTTTGAGAATAAAAAGCTGTTGATGAGGCGATGACATTTTTGAATGAAATCGACGATAAGACCCAACAATGGGAAAATAGTAAAGAACCCCAGAAAACAATTCTTCTAAGTAGAGGAAATGTCAATAGGGTAGAAGGATCTTATGAGTCGATGCTAAAATAGCGCCATAGCCAAAAGGTTAGAAGCCTTAGAATTAGGTCATTCTAGTAGAAGTGGTGGAAGAATAGAGCCTTTTTGGGAAGGCCATCTTGTTGAAGAGCAAGCCAATGCTCTTTATAATAATGCTAGATTTGATAATCGTCAAAAGTTTGACCCTTATTCGGAAACCTATAACCCTGGTGGAGAAACCATCCAAACCTTTCTTGGTCTAAGGGCCGAGAATCAAGGTCGATCTAGTAACTCTCGAGATTCCCCAGGCTTTGCTATACTAAGAGTCCTTCGACTCGGGTACAATTTGAACCCTTAGGATAAAAGGATTTTGAGTTTAGAAGAGAATCTTGCTTTGTTAACTAGTAACATTGTGCGGCTTCAAAAATGTTTTCTCAAAGGTTTAGAAGAAAATAAGAGAATAGGTCGGAGCTAACTCTTGGGCTATTTCCGAGTTGAAAACTCGGGTTAGTCGAGATAAATGAATCTTTGAGAGAAAGAGGTAGGTTTCTAGTCAAACTCAACCAAACCCTAGAGGAATTAATGAAATAGGTGAAGGACCATCCAATCATGTGAATGCTATTAAAATCCTTAGGAGTGGAAGAGTCATAGACAACAAGGTTGCCATGCACGATAGTGAACATCTTGTAGTTCACCTTCGAACCGAGAACAAGAGGAGGCTGATAAAATCTCTAAAGAGACCGATGAGGTTCACGATAAGCCCGGATTTGTTCTAGAGCCCCATTCCCACAAGCTGCTAGTTCCAACTAAGAGGAGTCCACCTTTAATGATATATTAGAGGTTTTTAAGCGAGTAACTATAAACCTTCCAATATTAGATGCAATTAAGCGATTCCCGCTTATGATAAGTTTCTTAAGGATATGTGCACGCGAAAGCATAAGCTTAGTGTCCGGAAAGCCTTCCTAGCTAGTCATGTGAGTTCTATTATTCAGAATACCACTACTCCTAAGTATAAAGACCCAGGGTCCCCTACTATTTCTTGCACAATAGGTGAATACCGTGTTGAGAAATCATTGCTTGACTTAGGAGCAGTGTGAACTTACTTCGTACCATGTGTACCTTAAGCTAGGACTTGGTGAGATGAAACCTACCCGGATGACTCTTCGATTAGGCGATAGGTCCGTTAAAATTCCTCGTGGTGTGATTGAGGATGTTCTTATAGAGGTCGACAAGTTTATATATCCAGTGGATTTTGTTATCCTAGATACCCAACTTTGTTCACGACCCGAGAGAACCAAATACCGGTGATTTTAGGTCGCCGTTTTTAGCTACATCCAATGCGATCATTAAGCTATCGAAATGGTATTATGAATTTGTCTTTTGGTAATATGACTATTGAGCTGAACATTTTTAACATTAGTAAGCTACCCTCTGAACTAGATGACTCGAACATAGAAGAGGTGAACATGATAGGAACACTAGTCGAGTCATTACCAAACACTTTATTAGAAGATCCATTAGAGAAATGTCTTGCTCACTTTGGGATTGATTTTGATGATGATGATGTGATTAATGAGGTGAATGCCTTGTTAGATTCAACCCCTTTGATAGACACTAGTAATGGATGGAAGCCTAAGTTCGAGCCACTACCAATTTCTAAGTCTACCCTAGTTCCTTCGTTAGAAAAGCCTCTAAGTTGGACCTAAAACCATTGCCAGATACCCTGAAGTATGTGTTTTTAGGCCCTTCTGAGACTTTACCTGTGATTGTTGCTTCCGACTTGGATAGTGATCAGGAAAGTAGGCTAGTATCCGTCCTTCAAAACAACAAGGAAGCTTTAGGGTGGACCATAGCAGACATTAAGGGTATAAGTCCTACTGATTGTATGCATCATATCTATTTAGAGAGTGACACCAAACCTTCTAGGGAGATGCAACGTCGGCGAACCCTAATATGAAAGAAGTAGTTCGAGCCGAGGTTCTTAAGTCATTAGATGCGGGCATTATCTACCCCATTTCGGAATGACGGTAAGTGGGTCAGCCCCGTTCGGGTTGTTCCCAAGAAATCCGGTATTACGTAGTCGAGAATGATAACAATGAGTTAATCCCAACCGGGTGACCACGGGTTGGCGTGTGTATTGACTACGGGAAATTGAACAAGGTCACTAGGAAAGACCACTTTCCCTTCCCTTCATCGACCAAATGCTAGAGAGATTAGTTTGGACGTAGCCATTATTGCTTTTTAGATGAATCTTTTGCGGTTATAATCGGGTTGTTATTGCCCCGAGAAGACCAAGAAAACCACTTTTACCTGTCCCTTTGGTACCTTTGCGTATAGACGCATGCCTTTTGGGTTATGTAATGCCCTGCGACCTTTCGAGCGTTGTATGTTGAGCATATTTTACGACATGGTAGAACGGTTCTTAGAGGTCTTTATGGATGATTTTTCGGTGTTTGGTTCGTCTTTCGATGAGTGCTTGCATCATTTGTCATTAGTTTTGACTAGGTGTAAGGAAAAGAATTTAGTGCTTAATTGGGAGAAATGTCACTTCATGGTTCGTTCGGGGAATTGTTTTAGGGCATATCGTATCTTCTAAGGGTATAGAGGTAGATAAAGCCAAAGTTGACCTTATTAAGACTTTACGAGTCCCAAAAACCGTAAAAGATATTAGGTCATTCTTAGGGCATGCAGGTTTTTATCGTCGATTCATTAAGGATTTTAGCTTGATTTCTAGACCTCTTTGCAATTTGCTTGCAAAGATGTTAAGTTTGTCTTTGATGATGCTTGTTTAGAGGCTTTTGAGAAGCTTAAGACTTTACTCACTACCGCCCCCATAGTCCAGGCACCTAACTGGAACCTACCCTTTGAGATCATGTGTGATGCTTGATTATGCTATTGGTGTTGTTCTAGGTCAAGCGAGAAAACAAATTACTTCATGTGATTTACTATGCTAGCAAAACTACGAATGATGCCAGTTGAACTATACCACTACGAGAGAAGGAACTGTTGGCCATTGTGTTTGCCTTAGACAAGTTTAGACCCTATATCTCTTAGGTTCTAAGATCATAATCTATACCGATCATCTTCTTTGAAATACCTTTTGTCTAAGAAGGATACCAAACCTAGATTGATTAGATGGATCCTTTTATTACAAGAATTTTGTCCCGGACATTAGAGACAAAAGGGTGCGAGAAAATGTAGTAGCAGACCACTTGTCTAGGTTGGTTGTTAGTTCCCCTATGATTCCCTTCATATAAGGGATAGCTTTCTGATGAACAATTGTTCTCTGTTTCCCAATCACCTTGGTATGCAAATATAGTGAATTATCTTGTTCTTTTGTCGAATGCCCCAACATTGGGGTAAACAAGATCGTTCTAGGTTTTTAGCCCAGGGTTAAGCACTTCTTTTGGGATGATCCTTATTTATTTAAGTATTGTCCAGGACAGTTATTAGGAGATGTATACCTGAGTGACCGGTCCGGTATTATTTCCTTTTGTCATGATCATGCTTGTGGGGGTCACTTTAGTGCTAAGAAAACTATTTGCTAAGATATTGCGGTGTGGATTCTCTTGGCCGTCGTTGTTTAAAGACTCCCACGATTCTTTGTGTTACTTGTGAACGTTGCCGAGAAATTAGGAACCATTTCCGTAGGAACATGATGCCCTTGAACCCTATTTTAATCGTTGAGGTCTTTGATGTGTGGGGCATTGACTTTATGGGTCCGTTTCCCAATTCTTTTGGTAACCTATACATCCTTGTCGCCGTAGACTATGTCTCTAAGTGGATTGAGGCGGTTGCGTGTAAAACCAATGACCATAGGGTTGTGATTGAGTTCTTGAAAAATAATATACTTACACGTTTTGGTACACCGCGAGCTATAATTAGTGATGGAGGGTCGCACTTTTGTAATGGACCTTTTAGGCTTCTGATGAAGAAATATGGTATTACACATAAGGTAGCCACCCCGTATCATCCACGAGACTAGTGGTCGGGTAGAGGTTTCTAATAGGGAGATAAAACGTATATTAGAAAACGAGTTAATCCTAATCGGAAAGATCTGGTCGTCTAGGCTTCTTGATGCCTTATGGGCTTACCGTCGCATTTAAAACCCCTATTGAAATGTCGCCTTATCGGCTTGTTTATGGCAAGGCATGTCATTTACCTGTTGAGTTAGAACATAGAGCTTATTGGGCTGTTAAGAAGCTAAATTTTTCACTTGACAAGGCAGGAGCCCATAGGAAACTCCATCTCAATGAGTTGGATGAGATTCGTATAGATGCTTACGATAGTGCGAAGGAGTATAAGAACAAAATGAAACTTGCGCATGATAGAAATATTTTACGGAAGTCATTTTCTCCAGGTCAAAAAGTTCTTATGTATGATACCCGCTTGCATCTTTTCCCGGAAGTTACGTTCTCGGTGGACGGGTCCTTTTATTGTTCGCACTTGTCTTTCCTCATGGAGCTGTTGAGATCGAGACAGGATGGTAGTAGTTCTTCGAAGGTTAACGGTCAGAGATTGAAACCCTTTTTATAGCCCTTTCCTACAGGTGATATTGAGGAGGTCCCTATGGAGGACCCTGTTTACCCTTGATTGACCATCGAGGCGATTGTATATTGTATATTAGTTTTTGATTTCTCTCTTCACCCAGGTACTATCTTTCCGACTTCTCTCTTTACTAATTCCTCATGTTACTTTACTTTTTGGTATTGCTCTTTCATTAGAAACATTGAGGACAATGTTAGATTTAAGTTTGGGGTGGGGAAGAACTTTTTAGTTGCACTTTTGAAACTTCTAGCGTCACATGGTATCCGGTTAGCTAAGTTTACATACTTTTTTTCTCACCGAAAAGATAGAAATTGGAATGCTAGGGATAACAACCTACGAGACATTAGAGAAAAGACATTGAGATCCTTGAAATTCAGGGAGAGAACTTGTTCCTTTTAGAGGGTAACAGTGATGGACCTAACCACCCATGATAGAAAGGCAAGTAGGTCGAAATGCCGAGAAAGACAAAGCAACCTCATAATGTGTAGTCTTAGTTCTTGGATTACGACTCTCTCTCAGTAGAAACTTATCATCATCAACAAGTGGAGCGACATCAAAATCTTTGAAGAAAGTGGAAGACGTTTAAGGTTTATAAGCAGCAATAGAAAAGAATAATTCAAAAATCGAAGTTGAAGACTTAAGTCCTTCTCTCATGGCCATGTAAATTTTTGTCTTGTAAATTTTGTACTCAAAAAAAAAAAATAAAAAAAATATATATATATATATATTTGAAAAAAAAAATATTTGAAAAAAAAAAAAATCATCATTACGTTCTTTTTGTTCTATAATTAGTTTTTGTTCAATAAGGCCATAGGGAAGTAGAAATTTTTATGTCAAGCAAGAAATCAAAGAGAAAAGTAATTGTCAAGTTTCTATGAGGTTCGATAGTTTATCATCAACGGTTGAAGTCAAGAAGACGTTGTTTCTACGAGCACTATGAGAGAGTCGAAGAAAGATACATTTGGTTGCTTTGTTAGTCCACTTTCAATCGGCACAAGATCTTTCTAGCACTGGTTTAACTCATCACACGTAATTAGTCCAGCTGTGTAGCAGATGTCCCTCTCATCTTCTTCTCTCTCCTAATCTTATCCAGCTGTAAATCAGTGGACGCATCTTACAATGTTTATCTAGCTGTGTAGCGGATATCTCTTTATCTAGCAGTGTTGCAGATGTGTCTCCCCTTTTCTTGATCGGCTTTAGAGCCGACACCATTAATTTCTCGGCATTCTAGTCACTTGGAGATAGGTTGAGAATATGTATGTCCTCGTAGCTCTTTGGATACTTGTGACCAATTAGAAGTACAGGTTTTGTGGGTACACCTCTGGTAAACCCTCCTTAGACAACACTCCGCCACTAGGGCCACCTAGGGGTTCAAATGATTTTTATTTTCTAGAATAAATTTGCTCGAGGACTAGCAAATAATAAGTTTGGGGGTATTTGATAGACACATTTTTTGTGTCCGATTGTGTCCTCGATCTTTGGTATTGTTGGAACTCGATTTTGTACTAATATTGTGTTTTTATGCATTTTTAGGTATTTTTGGAAATAAATATTTTTTGGAAAAATCGGCTCGAAAAGTTGCGCGGAACACCCCCGGAGGACATTTGATATTCGGACTCTCGTCTTTGGATAAGGGGTAACCCATTTGCTAAGGGGCACCCCCAAGGAGGCACCGCTATTCGCACCCCGAACGGATAGGGGGACTTCATCTTCTCCATTTCAAAATTCAGTTTTGGCGGGAAAAGCATGGTTTCACGGGCGGTTTTAGGGTTTGGAATTTGGAGCTCTTAAAGGAGACTAAAGGGGCAGGAATTGATTGGGTATCTTCCTTTGGGCCTACAGGGCTGGTATAGGTCTTTGGTTTCGATCCAAATTGGTTGTAATGTCCGCGAGAAGAAAATCATGGCAGCACACGCCTAAGAGATATTCACGAGATTTCGTGAGAAAAAACAAGGTGTTTGCACGTATCTGGCAGACCCTAACAACTCTATGGAGTGTGAAGGAGTTAAATATAGCAATTTGGAAGCTTTAAAACACGTGGAGAAATCAAAAATCGAGATTATTTCCTAAAACAAGCCGTGAAGAATATTGAGAATTATTTGACGTTATGGCGATATATATCGAGGCTGTTGGGTTATAAATAGTGGGGAGATAGCATAGAACATATACGGAGAGTTTGGGAGGATTTGGTGCGCTACAAGAGCTAGAAAATCAAGTTTCGAGAGAATCGAGTTCTGCAGCATCTCGAAGAACGTGAAGAAACAGGACTCTCTTTGACAATCGTTTTTCAACGGTGAAAAGGACTACCGAACGTGGGTCGTGCAGTGTCATGTGACTCGCACTTCATATCTATCGTAGTTCAGCAACGGGTTTGCAACAGTTATAGTTGTTGCAAACCCGATTTTCATCATTTCTCCTTTTGTTCATCATTTGTAACCCATTTTTGAGCATAAATAAATTCTTTGAGAGGGTTTTCGACATGATGAGCGGCTAAAATACCCAGTGACTGAGGCAACGGAGGAAACTATTCACTCATGCTTGATTGGTAATTTCTTTTATAATTTCTTTAATTATTTATTTCATTTAATTCACTAGGATCAACATAAAGAAAAAATTGGTTTTCTTAATTAGTTGTGAATCAATTCGATGTATTATGCTCAGAATCAATTCTTTGATAATTCATGCCTAGGGATTACAATTTAATGTTTGGACACCATAAAGATTAATAGTGAATTAACGAGAAAAAGTGTTTAACAATAATTCTTGAAATATCATTATAAACCAATCAATTAGGAGGAATAGTGGAATCCGGAGCCTTGGTCTATTTTTAAATCTTGAAATCACTTTTTTTATTAAGTTTTATTTTTTTTTAAGTTTTATAATTCTAAAATCTTTTGCTTTCACAAGTCTCAACGAACCTTATTACTACAACATTATTGAGTCTCATCACACAGACAAATCAATTACTAAGTCGAGACGAGATGCTAAGGCAACTATACTAATCATCGTCGCTTAAAAACACCGACATAGCCAGTTGGCATCCTAATCACTTCGAAAGCGAAGTCGCAGCAACATTTTCAATAAGGTAAGTATACATTTTACATATTTTTGCATCTTTTCATATATTCATGCATACTTTTGTTCAGTAAGACACCTTTAATGTGGCAAGCATCTTCTCAACGAGGGGATGCACACATTTCAATTCTGCGCGCATCTGGAATAGTGGGATTGGCCCCCCCGCGCAAATTCCAGATAGCAGACATCTTCAAAATCCCATGCGCGAGCAAAATGCAGCAAGGCAGTGCAACCTTGTGCAAACATTGAGCAACATGACAATTACTATCTTCCGGGGGCGAGTTGCATATCACTTCAACATGACTGACCATCACTTGGGGGCGAGATATGTAACACCTCATGGTCTTAAATTACTCTTTTGGGGCAAGTTGTGTAACACTTCATACGCTTGGAGGCAAGTTACATAGCACCTAATTACAATGCGGGATTAAGCTTCTGAAAATCGAAATTTCAGGTAACCCAAACTTCTTAATCCTCCAACGAGTTGTGGGATTAAGAGGGGCAACGTACACCCTAATATTTTCACGCAATTATTACAATCAATAATTTTTAACTACCATAGATACTTTATTGTACTCCAGTTCAAAAGCAACCTATGCGCTCAGTTGGACGCAATCGATGATGCAGTCGATTTGCTTACGAATTCTGTACTCAGCCTGGACGCAACTCGATGCGCCCTGGTGGCACTCGGTTGGACACGCAACTGATGTCAGTCTAGTTTTATTAAATAACCGTTACACCTATGTTTATCGAACTGTTTAAGTCTAGTCCCGCGATTCTTCCGCATTCGGCTGATCACAAACATGCGGTCGGTATGTTGTAGTTCCTGCAGTCAGCTCATTGCAGCTGCTGCAGGGTGCTTGTTCGTTGCTCTTTGCATTCGGTGATCGGCTGATGCGAGCTCAGCTATGCTTGCAGTTCTGCCGAGTCGACTCGCCAGCGGTGGCAGCGTGCAACTTTGTTCGTTTGCTGGCTGCATTCCGGTGATCACAAATGATCCATCTATGCTTTGCAGTTCCTGCGAGCCAGCTCCACCGTGCCTGCCGGTCGTCTTAGTATAACTGCTGCTGCATTCCGGCTGATCACAATGATGGGGTCCATCTATGCTCGTAGCTTCTATGATCCGGTGATCGCCTGCCGTAGTACAACTTCGTTCGTTGCCGCCGCATTCCACTGATCGCGAATGATGCGATCTAGCTATGCTCAGTTCCCTCCCCATCGGTGATCGCGACTGCTGTGATCTTACTCGTCGTTGCTGCATTCCAGGCGATCGCGAGGCTATTGCGGCCCCGACTATGTTCGCAAATCCTGCAAAATCAGCTAAACGTAGTTGTTGCAATACGCTTTTACTTATTTCCTGCAGCCCGCCGATCGAAGTCAGTGAAAAATTTTTGCTCAATGTTGTTACCACCAGTTTACCATTACTTGTAGCGAGACATTTTCTTCGGCCGTCGCAGCCAAAGTCCGACGCAACCACCGCAGCCCCGCTTTACGTCGCAATTATCGCCATTCACAATACCGCTCCGATCAAGCATCACGCTCAAGATGCACGTATCAGCCTTCTACCCTAATTTTGCATACAACAATGGCTCATGCTCAACTATTTCCCGCCGACCTCCCGTCCTACAATAGCCACACTTGGGGCGTCTTGATTGTGATTTCCGCAAACAACAAGTTGGAGGTTAAGAGGGGGCGATGTTTGTACCATAAGTAAAAATACCACTTAATGGGCCAAATTGATACTTGAATCATCTTTTGGTCGTTATCCAAGCCCGTTAATCGATCCAACCAAGGCATCTCACCATCTTGCACATACTGGTCAATGGTCAAAGTCGATCAACTATCGAGTCAAACGTCCGGTCAAGGTCAACGGTCGAAAGTCAATGGCCGGTCAACGTCAAAGTCAACCGTCGGTCAACTATCAAAGTCGATCGACCCTGAGCCAATTTTCAGGTCTTGCGACAGAATGCTGCTAACCAATTCTAACCAAAATTCTCCCAGATCACAACCAAGTCTCCACCATGCCGCCAAACGGCCTCCATCCACGCGCACAAACCATCCCGTCATCAACCATCAAGCCGGTCCACCTTCGCCGCCATGCAATACTGTTCTCCTTGAAAATGTCCGCCAATCTGCCACCCATCATTTATGCGAGAATTTATCATGGAAGCATAAATGAGCGATTTCATACATAAATCATCATAAAGGCATGCAACATTGATTCCAATGAGTTTCATACATAAATCACCATGAAGGCATGCGGATTGATTCCAAAGCAGTTTCATGCATAAATCACCATGAAGGCATGCGGCATTGATTCAGCAATTTCATGCGAAATCATAATGGAGGCATGAATGAGAGTTAATGCTATTTATGTTTACATTGAAATTAGATATTCAACGGTATAAATAGGAGCAAAAATTATATGAATGGGGTGGCCAATGGGAGGAGAGAAAAAACATATTTTGTAATAGAAAAATCAATAAAACATTTCTCCCAAGGGGATTCATCCGTGGACGTAGGCAAGCCATGCCGAACCACGTAAAACCTGCGTTCATCTTTGTCTCTTTATTTGCTTTCCAATCCGTCTCCAAACCCCAATACTCACCAAAACTATCCATTCATCGTGTTTCGTGCCCAAAAGTAATTTTGGGTACAAACAACCGTCTTATAACTATAAATATAAATCATGTAGAGAGCTAGAGGGGTAAGTGAGAAGTGAGGGAAGAAAGCACACCAAGAGCATTTAGAGAAACACACAATTTGTAGCTGTAAAACAAGTAATAAGATCATCCTTTCATCCCGTGGACGTAGGTAATCATGCCGAACCACGTATATCTTGTGTTCTTCTTCTCTTGTTTACTTAACTTCCTTGTGTACGCGTAGAATCTCTTTAGATGTAGTAGTAGGGTTTTCTGCCTCTACATTCTGGCGCCAACTAAGGGGACCGTATAACATCTTCGGATACCTTGAAACAGGTCACCAAAAGAGGAAAATCCAAGCTCCTAAGCCACCTTGCGTGCTAGTTGACGCTATGGGAGAAACTATTTTGGTTTTTTATCTCTGTTTTCTTGGCAAAACCTTATAGGGTTCGATATAAGTTCGCTTTGTGTTCTTGATTATTATCTTTGTTTTCTTAACAAAACCTTATTGGGTTCGATATAAGTTCGCTTTGTGTTCTTGTTAACTATCTTTGTTTTCCTAGAAAAACATGTCTTTCGCTTAAACAAAGTCGTGAGACTTGTTTCATTAAGTTAGGGCCGTTTGTTTAAGACACTTCAGTGAGTTATTGGAAGATCCGTGAGCTCCCGAAATAACATCTTTCGATGTTGGTAGAAGCTAGAAGGAAATCCCATCTCGCTGCCCGTGATCTATTGTTTCAAACCTCGTTAAAAGAAAGATTCAACAGCTCCTATAAACATCTATTGAGGATAGTTGATGCTAAATGAAAAACTCTAACGGTCGTAGCGCATAGGTTGCTAGATTTATAATCTAAAGATCACCTCCGTGATTTAGGGATAGATATCGTTCCATTTGTCTTCATTTTACATTTGTCTTTATTTTAGCAAGTTAAACGAGGCGCAATAATGGTGGAAGCAAGACTAGCTCAGGAATCATTGAGTCTAGTTTTTCTAAACTATGGGCTGGGAGGATTATAGTGAGCGGTTCGTTAAAGAATATCACTTTGATCCTACACTAAGAGCCTCACATCATCGGTGAAAATCTGTAGGAATCCTACGGTTCAACCGTCTCCGGGAGTTCCAAACAACTTGTATAGGAAGGCCATCGTTACAAAGCGGCTGTGAGGGTCGACATTACTATCCGTCATCACCAAGAAAGAAATCTTCCGACTTAACGTACGGGTGATTAATGACTTCTGGCGCTAGGAATGTTAGGACAAATAATGATTAATGCATAGGAAAGTACCGAAAGCGATGTGTCGAGACAAATTTTCAAAAATTGTCCTTTACGACTAAACAACTTGACCGCCGAGACCAACACGCTAGCATAAATGGAAGTGTACCATAAGAAATTTTCCCACCTTGCTGCTAGAACCGTCGTAATTTATCCTTAACCTTTTCGAAAGCGGTTTGAAGTAAGTCTTTGTATGCTTTGCTGATGTAGGTACGAGCGGGCGGGCGAGCCGAGGACGATATCGGAGGTAATGGCGAGCACCTCCAGGACGAGCAGAATCCTGAGAAACCGGGTCACAGCAGGATCTAGTGTGCAAGAAGGACTCACGAATTGTCGGCATGAAGATCATCGGCCAAGCAACTGGGGCGAGACTCGGGCATTAATCAAAGGCATGACTACGGCGACGAGGAGGTCGATTTGGGCCGAGACGACGATCTCCCACCTGGGATGCGAGGATTAACCGGGCCGGGTGGGGCAAGGGAATGAGGACAACATGGAAGACGGAAGAATCGCATCGGATACCGAGGGAGGAAGAGGAAGTGCGGACGATACGGGAGGAACGAGGGAGATAGACGGCCCGACGAGAACACCAGCTAGAGCTAGAGGGCGAGAGGCTTAGGCGAGTACACTTGGCAAGGGCGACCACAACCGGACATCCCCCCGAAAGCGGCGCCTATCCCGTAGCTCCGACCATCCCCCTGTCGTTCTCTTCGACGAGACCACTAACCGCACCCCCTAATATAACAGGACACCAAGTGAATGGCCACTCTAGCCATGAAAGCACCGACCCAATGTTACTCGCTATCTTTGGCCCGAGCCAAAGAAGGCAAGAAGACCTAATGACAGAATTGCAAAGGAGAAACCTAGCTTTAGAACATGAAAACTACCAACTCCGTAACAGAGAACGGGGTCGAGAGGATCATCGAGCCGAGGCGCCTCAAGCAACCACACCCCGTCGAGGAACACCCCACCCTTCCCCAAGCCGAGAACGCATACCCGACACTAATCGGCCGAGAGGAGGTATGGGCCAGCCTAAGACTCTTCGACCGAGGAAGAAGCAAACAGGTGAGGGTATGGACGCGACAACCAAACAAAGATCGAACAACTCGAGCAAATGGTCAAAAACCGACGAGGAACGGCGAGGACGACAAGCTAGCGGGTAATCGGTGAAGCCCGAAGACGCCGTTTACTAAGGAATTGGATCGAACTCCATTCCCACCCAAGTGCACATTACCAATCTTCCCGTCTAGGTTTGACGGCACGGGCGATGCGGGAGAGCACATCAAAATGTACGGAATGTCCTTGTTGCAATGGAAGAATTATGATGTGGTCATGTGCAAATTTTTCCCAACAAGTTTGGAGGGCGAGGCAAAGAGTTGGTTCTACACCCTGCCCGATGAATCCGTCGGAAGCTATGCAGCCCTGGTGGAAATCTTTCTCGAGACTTACATGCATAACAGTATAGCTCGGCCCAGAGTCAATAAGTTGTTCACACTTGCACGTAGATTTAGGGAACCGCTGCGCTCTCTAACGGACAGATGGAGAAAGTTGTGTACGAACATTGGAAAGGTACCGGTCGACCAACAGATATTCGGCTTCGAGAATTCATTAGGGAAGTCGGATCCCATCTGGGTAGCAATGTACACTGAGAAGCCTAAGATGCTGAGAGAGATTCGGAAAATGCAAGAGCACTACATCGCCTTAGAGGAGATTCGGGGAAGGGCACAAGACAAGAGGAGTACAAGAGACAAGCGCCACGGTAGAGGCGACTCCGCGAGAAGCCATGAAAAGATCTGAGAAAAGGCCGAGAATGCACCATCATGGGGAGAACAAAAAAGTTTGGGTCGAGAAAGGAAAGAAGCCCCGCCACGAACCTAGATCTTATACTCCGCTAAATGCACTGCTAGAAGAGATATTCAAAGAAGTCGAGAAGAGGAATGATATCCGATATCCCAAGACTCGGGGGATTCAGTTCGACGAAACAAGGAACCACCCAGAGTTTTGCCATTACCACCAGTTTCAAGGCCATTCAACTAATGATTGTAGGGAAGTGAAAGACATCGTCCAGCACCTAATCCGAGATGGATATTTACGACACTTCGTCAAGACATCGCCGACACCTAACCCTGCCGAGCCCGACGTCCCGGTGCACCAAATAAGAATTAATCGTGGCACCCAGTTTGCCTGCAACACCATATCGCACTCGGCAACTCAAGGGTACGACTTGGGAACTGGTATCACCTCAAGAATTCATAAAAGGGATCGATCGGGCAAAGAAATTCTCAGTGTGGCCAAGACCCTGCCCATGGAACCATGGATGATGCAGCCGATCACCTTCTCGGCGAAAGACGTCCCATTGAATGGGCAGGGGCCCACGAGGATCCCTTAGTAATAACTCTGCGATCGAGGAATGGGGCGTCCGCATTATTAATGGACAACGGACGGCTCGGTGAAGTCCTATTCTATGACACTTTCAAGAGGATGGAATTGTCCGATGACATCCCGATCCCTCAACCAATCGAATCTACGGATTCAACGGCAGTGACAGTGACCTGTTGGAAGGGAGAAGTCACCCTCACGAGTCTCGGACGGAGAGGGATTCTTGGACACACTCACCACCTTCTGCGTGGTCGATGTTGTGTCACCATACGAAGAGATTCTGGGTCGGCCCTGGCTTGCGGGAATTAAGGGAGTCGCCTCGGCCTATCATCAAAGTTTGCGGTTCCCATCTTATCAAGGAGTGGTAGAGGTGCTAGGCGACCCCAAGCGGCGAGGCGGGCGTGTAGATAGACGTCCGACGGAATGAGGAGAGGCGGTCGAGGAAACGTCAAGAAAAGAAGAAGTCTAAGGAAATAAAGGCGGGAGAGGAGCTGGAAAAGGTAATGTCACAAGCCATCGCTACCTATGAAGCTGCGGGAAATAGACCTTATAGCAATCACGGGAGCGTGAATAATCAATCGAACCAAAGCCAAATTTCTCGGCCCTAGAACCAACCCGACAAGTCAATCCGGGCACCGAGGAGGAGCCAAGATTAGTGAGAATAGGTTCTCTCTTAACAAACGAACAGATCTCAACGAATTGATAACACTTTTGAAGGAGCACATGGATATATTTGCTTGGCAAATGCACGATATGGAAGGAATTGACCCTAAGTCTGCTCGCACCACCTACGGATTGACCCCAAGTTCAAACCTATCGACAAAAGATGAGAAGAATCGCACCGAGTTACAACCGGCGGTGGAGGCCGAGGAAAAGTTGTATGCGGCAGGAATCATTCGAAAGGCCCAATACCCACCGTAGTTGTGGGAAATCCCACACTACACCCCTCACTAGATTCAACGTGATTAACTCTTTGAAAGATGATTAACTTTGAACTTTATTGATTATCTTCTTGAAATGTTTACAAATACAATTAGAACAAAATAAAGCAATTACAATTACTCTCTCGTTTTCTCTCTTAATGACTTGCTTAACGATTCAAAAATATCTCCTCTCACGTACTTACTTGACCCTTTATATAGAGTATTACATAGTGGATGACAAAAGCTTGTCCTTTATTTTTAAAGGGAATGACTCGCGAATCCTCGCGAATGTGTAATCTTTTGTCCTCGCGACACTCCTAAATCTCGCCAATTCTTCATTTTTCCTCACTACTGGTTATCGTCGTCGATGTGTTATTTAAATTACTCTCCTGCGACACCTTTTGCAATGCATGGTCGTTTATTCTGTCGCGAAACATTACGTCGCGATATTCGATCCTACATCTTGCCTCTTCTCATGTATTCTCTGCGGCAGTAGAGTATCATGAGAATCAATATCTTGAAATGTCGCGATAGTTAATCCTTACTTGTTTTAACTCCATAATTCTTACAATGAATTTATCACAGATGTATTTTCTTCCCTTCCTTTCTTGACACGTTTCATCCAACCGCTTATCTCCGACCATTCACGTCCCATCTCGCATTAAATGCACTTACTTTCCCAAAAATCTTTCTCTCTATATATAGTTTTCTCATCTTTCCTTCTTCTCTTTTATTTCTCTCTCTCAATTTTCCTTCAACTTCTTTCTTCCGCAAATTGCGCTTCACTCTGTAAATTTCCTTTTCGATTCTTCACTTCTCCCTTCATTCCCATACTCTGATAATGGCTTCACTTGGTCGTACATACGCACCACTTTTCAATGAGGTTTACCAAAAATTAGCGGAAAAAGGTTTCACTTTATCAACCATTCCTGATCAAAGATCTTCGTCTATTCTTTCTGCCAGATTATTCTCTGATCATCAATGTGATGATCACAAAATCATAGTTTCGCTAGGTCAACTCCTCTCAGGACTCCCTATTCCTCTATACAATCCCGAGTTGCCATTATTTTACGAAATTCTTGCTCATGAGAAGTTCTCGCGAGCTGTCTATCAATTAAGTGGCGATTGCATTCGCTTAATGCTTGAATTCGCCAATCGCGGTGCTGGTAAAGGATCTTTATATTCTGATACTGTCAGGGATCCTCAGTTTGCAGATTTACCAATAGTCGCTGAGAAGTATACCGTGGACAATTTCTTTGCGAACTACTCAGTTATATATATGAAAAATGATAAATCTCGCTGGGGTATTCGACTGAAGAAGAATGACAACGTTGATGCTGACAAATTGCTAATGCAGGATATTGACTGGCACTCGGGTAAAAATAATACTCCTCGCCACTCCAAAGATGAGAGATGGTGGGTTGTTCCTTTATTTTTGAGTGGACCTTACATCGCAGGTTCACATATTCTCCCTGCACACCTCGCGAATTATCATCCTTGGGAGTTTAAGTGGCCTGAGGAGACAAAAGAGGTATATTCCTTTTTTTTCAATTTCGCTTTGCGATATCTTCTACTTCTTTTATTTATTAACTCTTAGAAAATTTTAGATCGCCAGAATGAGAAAGAAGTATGAAGAAAATCCAAAGCCGAGTATCCTGGCGATACTTCGATCGCTCACGAATGAAGTAAGAAACATTTTCTTTTTGTTATTTTAAACAATATTATTGCCTCTGTTTCTTATCTTTATTCGTGTGTGAAGGTTGGTGTTGAAGAAGTTGAAACTACAAAGATTGCTGATGAAGAAGCTGATGCTGCGAAAATTAAAGGCAAGAATAAGGCCATTTCTCGCAAGGACAAATCTTCTGGTCCATCTTCTAAAAGACGAAAAATTCAATCTCCTTCTCATTCTAATTCTCAAGCCAGCGAGAACTCAGAAAATGAAAATGAGATTGGTACTTATTCTGCTAAGGGGACTCATTTAGATACTTCTGCTATGTCGTTATTATCTGGTGTTTTTTCTGATTTTATGCAAGGACTGGGAGATGATAATTTATCCGCTACTTGCGAAGCTCTCGCCGAAATCTGCGACGCCCCACTGTTGGAGGACACTGAGTCTTTTCGCGGAATTTCCCGAATAATGACTCCTAGCCTTTTAAATGCTCTCAATGCTTTGGTATGTTCATATTCCTTTGTTTCTTTGTGATTTCAATTTTGAGTTTTGTTTTAATTATTTCTTTATTTTCTTCTACAGTCAGGGAGAGATTCTTTTGTTGTTGCCTCAGACCTTGAGAAGAGACGCAATAACCTTGAAAAGAAGAACCTACAACTTAACAAGAAAGTCCGAGAACTAGAAATTGAAGTTGCGTCATCTCTTGATAAGGATGAGAGAATTCAAAAATTGGAAACCGAGCTTGCTTCCCAGAAGACTAAAGTATCTACTCTTCAAAGTGCAAATCAACAACTATATGGTATAGAATTCTTACTCTTCAGATCATTTTCACTTTTCCATTTTTTTTTTTTTTACTCCTGATTTATTATTCTCGCAGACATATATAATCTCTCTGAAAAAGCCATTCTTCTCCATTCGTTTCCCGAGCCTATGGATAATGATGTTCTTCTTACTCATCTCAACGAATCCTTAAGTAGTTCATCAAGTAAAATCGATTCCCTTCCATTAAATGAACTTCAAACCAAACATCGCCTCTTAGAGATTGAACATAGATCCAGTTTGAATTTAGCCAACCGATTTAAACAATTGTATCTTGATTCCAATAAGAAGATCAAATCCTTAAGGAAGAAAATTAGTGACCATATAGATGACAAAGATCGCATTGCTAACAATGGTGCACAAGCATTAGCAGAATTTCAAAAGTCACTTCTCGAAGTACAAATTAAGCGAGATAAATTACTTCGCCTAACACCATACTTAGCGAGCGAGAAGATCAAATCCGTTCACTTCTTGTTATAAATAATAATGATGAGTTTGCTTGGGCTGCAAAGGTTTTAGACAATGCCATAAATAACTTAGGTGTCGATGTTAGTCTTCGCTAGCAAACTTCCCCGATCAAGGATATGATCTTTGAAAGAGAAGGTTGTTTATTATACTTCTTTATTTTTCTGCTCTTTTTCTTTTTGTATTATTATCATTAATTCATTTTCTCATGTTTTCAGAATCCGAAAAGAGATTTCAGACTAGGATTGGAGAGCTTGAAATCTGAAAAGAACGACTAAGTAAAGGATCTCTCTTGAGAATAGATATTCTAAATTAAAACGAAATTCCAAACTACGATTGGCGAATTTTAATAATGATCTTGTTCGTTTTAGCAATCAAGCTATGGAAATAGTTTGTAACGATCATAACATTCCTCTTCATTCATATCCTTTTCTTGCTGAAGAAGTTCCCGAGAACTTGCCCGTCTCAGATGTTTCTGATAGTGAAGCTAATGAAGAAGAAGAATCTGGCGATAAGGTGATGGAACCAAAGAATCGATAAAGAAGAAGAACCAACAAAGAAATAATTTCTTTTTCTTCTTTCATTTCTTGTAACATCCGTATATATATCTTTGTTAGTCTTCCATTTCGTAACTCCTTATTATAAATTTCTTTGATTATTGAATATGAATTCAATTTTTGCTTCCTTTGTTCTGGATATATCAATCAAACAACCCTTCCTTGTAACTTCTTTGATATAACTTCACACTTGCCTCTGTCCATAGGATATGACCAACTTTGCGAGTTGGTCACTCTTGCGAGATTCTTTTTTTTTTTTTTTTTTTTTTTTTTTTTTTTTTAGCTTTGCATTTTATCATTGCGACAAGATCGCAAGATATCTTCATGGATTAAGAAATCTATTGATCTTGCCTTATCATTATTTGTGTGGTCTTATTTTGCCTTCCTAAGTAAAGGTCTTATTTTGCCACCCCTCATTGCGATAAGATCGCAGGACGTCTTTACATTTTCATGTAATGACCCATTGACCTTATCTTACCATTTCTTAAGTATTTTTGCCTCTGCGGGACTTGTTATATTTGCGACAATATGACGGGTTTAAATGTTCTTGCGACCATAAAATCCCCGTGACATTGTCGTCTTTGCGACGAAATCGCAGACGTTCTTACACTTTCGTGTAAAAACCCATTGATCTTGTCTTACCCTCGCGTTAGTATTATTGCCTCTGCAGGATCATTGCACAAATATGACAAGCCTAAATTTTCTTGCGAAAATAAAGCCTCGTGACATTTGCGTCTTTTAACACTTATCAGCTCCCTAATGGAGGGTGCCGCCCTTATCTTCTCCCCTGGTTGCCCTTCAAGGAGGCGTACATCGGCCATACAAGACTAGCTCCTCCCATCCGGTCTTAACGAAAGAATGACGGTTGTTTTCGTGACCTCTTATCCCTTATACCTATATGGCTTATGGTTACGAGACGCACCCTAAGTGGAGTTTTCTTCCGGGCGAAAAGGCATGTGCCAAGACTTGTCAAGAGTGGTAAGGAAGTTCCATGCTCCCCGCACTCTTGACTCAACCGTGTACCTCGGCGCCTTGATCATACGCGACTCCTTGGAAGAGACCCTCGGTCGCCAACCAGGTATAACCTTATATATATAGTTGGGAATCCAAGGTACCTCTTCCGGATAGGCTTTCATGGGCCCCAAATCTCCATGACTCGGGTTCCGGGAGAGCGGTGTAACCTTTTCCTAAGCCATGTCAAGAGATACCCCCTTATATGACGTACTTTAGGTCTTACATTTGCCTCTTACGAAATATCATTCGCGAACTAGGGTGTACGCCATAAAGGTTCGTCCCATTCACTCACTCATTCATTTTATCAATTCATTCAATCATTCATTTTTTTTTTATTTTTTTATTTTTTTAAATTGTCTCGCGAATCTATCGCACAATCTCATTTCAATTACTCAATAGATTCTCATACATTCTTCATGGCAGATCCTCGCACAACTTTTCCGCAATCATCATCTCTACTTCTTATGCTTATCCCGTTGTCGTCACTAAATTGTTGTTATTTCTCGCAACTATTCACTTTTTACACCTTTTACTCCTACTTCCTTCTGCCTCTGTGTCAGTCAAACCTTTCAATATCTCCTTTCCATCATAATCTTCAATTGATTGCATGCATTCATTTCGCAACGTCTTTTCTTCCTTTATTTCTATGGCATCCACCATCAGTCTTTCTTTTCTTTGCTCATCCTTTATATTTTTCCTCTAACTTTTCTTTTTTGCCATTCTCTCCTCGCAGCTCTCTACATCAACCTCATAACATTTTTGCCCCTCCATCCAGTCTCCTTTTATAATTCCAACACCGCTAGGATGCGGAAACTTTATGCACTGATGGTATGTTGATGATACACCCAAAATTTCATGCAACCATGGCCTCCCAATCAATGCATTATAGGGAGACTCCACATCAACCACACGTAACAAGATATCGGTTGACAATCCTTGCAAGGGTATTCTCATGTGCACCTCTCCTTTGGGTTTGTTTTGCAGTACCATTGAAGCCATATATTTTGTATGTTGAAGGGATCAAATCTTCATCTTTTCCTCCCATAGTTTTGTAAGTATGGTAGAAAAGAATGTTGATCAATGCCAAAGTGTCAATCAATATTCTATTGATTGCCCAACAAGCTTTTCCGCTTCATCATCTTCGCCCTCAATAGGTTTTGGATTAATTTCTAGCTTTACAACCAATGGGCTATCATGTATTTCTCTTCCTTTGGGTACTTCTTCCGCGAGAATGAAATAATCTCGCAATTGCCACCCTTTTAACTGCGATATCTTCGCAACATTCATCACTTCTTTATCATCGGCATCCCTCGCAAAAACCCTACTAAGTACATTGTCGTGAAAATCTTCAATTGTGCGGTATGAGTGTACAATGGAATTGCAAAACAAATTTTTAGCCTTTGCCCCAACTTCTATAACAAATGTTTCTTTTCCTTTTGCTGGTGGCGGCGGTAAATGTTGAACTTTCTCTTCATCTTTTAAAAAGTGATTCAGCTTCCTTGGTCGATCATTCTCGGGATAATTCTCTTGATGTTTACAAGTCATTTGTTAGATGCCCATGAAAGCGATGATAAGAACAGAACTCGTGACTTCTATCTCCCGAGTGGTGGTTCACTTCCCATGTTCCATGGTGCGGTGTATGTTTTCCATCAAGAGTATTGCTTCCCATATTTTTTCCACACCGGCATTCAATGGTGGCATTTTAATTTCCTCCCATACTACTCGTGACTTCGCTGTCCTCCATGATAGTTATAATTACGCCTTCGTCCTCATAAGTTTCCTGCGGATGATCGAGCCTTTGGATCTTATTATTCCCACCACGATTGTAGTAGTTCCTTTCTTTCTCAAACTCCTCCCGATCTCGACTTCCCATAGTTACTAACTTTGGTTCTATATCAACCGCCTTTCTTTCTTGTTGACCTTGCGATGTGCTCTCCACTTGTGTGTATAAGTTGAGGTAATAAACTTGCATTCGCGACACTAGAACTTGTGTTCGCCACTTGGGTAAGATTCCATTTCGTTTTGTCTTTCTTCTAAAGCAATATATTCCTCCAGAGTTCTCGTAATTCAGTCATTGTAATCGTATTCTTGACTCTAAAAACCGAACATACAATAGATTGGTTGCGAACATAGCATTTATGAATGACGAGGATGAGGTATCTTTCATCTACCCTTCCGCCATCTCGCCGCACATTGTCTTCCATCCGACGGTTAGATGTCTCAAACTTTCACCAACTCTTTTTTTCAACCCAAATACATCTTCAATTCCTGGTCGCGAAGAGTTATTACTTATATACGCCCCTAAAAATATAGCTTGCAAATGATTAAATGACGTGATAGTGTTTCTTGGTGAACCCTCAAACCACTTCAACGCTTCTCCAGTCAAACTTGATGCAAAGTATTTACACAATATGGCATCGTGATTCTCCCACTGTAACATACATCTTACATATGCCTTGATGTGTTGTATTGCACAAGTTGTTCCATCAAAAATGTTTGGTTAATGTCTTTGGTAAGTTACATTTTGGGGGTATTCCTCCTAACTGCACCTCTAATGTAAAGGGATTCTTCGCGGCTTTTCTGCGATGGCTTCGTCTAACTTGTCTTCTTCCTCCTTCTCTTCTAACATTTTCAATATTCCTCTCATCTTTGCCAATTCTCTCAAGATTTGTTCATTTGCCTCGAAATTTGAATCTATTGGTCTTTTTAATTCCTCTCTCTTCTTCCGCGCTCATGTCTACTTATATTTTACGGTTCATCACTTTCTTCTCTCCTATCTCTGCGGCTTTGTCCCTCATCTCTTTCGCGAATTTGTACACCATTATATCTATCAATTTCTCTTCTCGGTTTTCTATCAACTCTCCTTTGCACTCTTTCATATTCTTCATTTATATTTCTACTGTTGCGATTCTGTTCGCGCCTTCTTTCTCGGTTGTCATGATTATTCTGCCGAATTGCCTCTTCAAATTCACGTTCTTCTATTTCTGCCCTCAATCTTTCCCTTTCGCAAGCTAAACGTGCTTGCTCAAAATAGTGTTTTTCAATGTCATCTTCGATCTCCTTTTGTTTCCTTCGTGCCTCTCTCCCATGCAATATTCTTCTTCCTTCTATCCGATTTTCTTCATCAGTTGGTTTATTCGCTCTTGAGGTTGCCTATCTCCTTGATTTCCATTATTTTGGCCATTTTGTACAGTCTCAGGTCGTGGAACATAACGATCTCCTTCTGTTTCTCTTCTCTCGCGACATCCTTCACCAAAATTTGGTTCTCTTTCCAAATTTTCTTCATTAATAGTTTCTACAGGTAGTGTTCTCCTCCTATCTTCTCTGACCGATCTTGATCTTGACTGTTACTACTTCTCGATCTTCTATTTTGCGACCTCAGATTTTCCATTCTCAACTCATGATTTTGCCTTGTTAAATTTGCATGTTCCTCTGCTTCTAACCGCCTTTCTTCATACATTGTTTGTCTCAACGTTTCCAATGCTGCGATTTCTTCATTTCCACGAACTGTTTCTCCCATCTCTTCTCGATTTCTTTCTTCTCGTCCATTATTTATCTGTTGTTGCTCTTCCTCTCTTTCTTCCATAGAATCTGATCTCCATGTGTGTACACTTACTCTATCATAATCTGTATTTGTGTTTGCAATCGGTTGAATTGGCGATTGAATTTGATTTTCTTCATCATTTCTTATGTTCATCCTTGATGATTCTCCCATTTCATTTCTCCTTTCACCGGCAAGTCTCCCGCTTCTTCTCACGATTGCTGGTCCTTCTGGTACATTTCTCCTTCTAGCCATTTCTCTCTTTTGGTAAACTATTAAAAATTGTATCAAATTTCTCTTTTCTTACTCCAAATCCTCCCTGTTTCTAGCGCATATGTAGTTGCAGGAAATCCCACACTACACCCCTCACTAGATTCAACGTGATTAACTCTTTGAAAGATGATTAACTTTGAACTTTATTGATTATCTTCTTGAAATGTTTACAAATACAATTAGAACAAAATAAAGCAATTACAATTACTCTCTGTTTTCTCTCTCTTAATGACTTGCTTAACGATTCAAAAAAGATCTCCCTCTCCACAGACTTACTTGACCCTTTATATAGAGTATTACATAGTGGATGATAGCTAAGATTGTCCTTTATTTTCGGGAATGACTCGCGAATCTTCGCGAATGTGTAACTGCTTGTCCTCGCGACACTCCTAAATCTCGCCAAGTCTTCATATTTTCCTCATACTCTGGTTATCGTCGTCTGATGTGTTATTTAAATTACTCTCCTGCGACACCTTTGCAATGCAGTCGTTTATTCTCTCGCGAAACATTACTGTCGCGATATTATGATCCTACAACCCACAATGGATATCTAACATGGTGATAGTCCCCAAAAGGAATGGGAGCGTTTGAATCTGCATCGACTATAGTGACTTGAACAAAGCATGCCCAAAGGACACTTCTCCTCTCCCAGCATCGATCGGTAGTGGAATCCATTGTCGGGTATAAGGCGATAACGCTCATGGACGGATACTCGGGATACAATCAAATACCTCTGCCCCTAAGATCAAGAGCATACATCCTTCTTCACACCAAGAGGATTGTGTTGCTACACCAAAATGCCATTTGGATTGAGAAATGCGGCGCCACCTATCAAAGGTTGGTGGAAGACATGTTCGAAGATAAAATACACGACACCATTGAGGTATATGGACGATATGTTGGTCAAGAGCAAGGTGTCCAACAATCACATCGACGACCTCCGAGGCATTTTTCAAACCATGGGGAGATACAAGATGCGGGTAAATCCGTCCAAGTGCACTTTTGGGTCACCTCGAGCAAGTTTTTAGGATACATAATCACCGACAAAGGAATTGAAGCCGACCTGATAAAATCGAGCCGTCGTGGAAATGCCATCGCCCAGTAATCCAAGGACGTGCAACGATTGAATGGGAACTTGGCGGCCTTAGGCGATTCATCTCGTGATGGTCGTCCGACAAGTGCAAGGATTTCTTCGGACGTTACGAAAAGGAGAAGTTTAAATGGACCCAGGAGGTGAAGAAAGCATTTCAAAAAATCAAGCAACATCTCGCGAGTCTCACTTATTTACAGACCCGAGCGAGGACATACTAACCCATATCTTGGGGCAACCGGTCACGCCATTAGCGCGTACTAGTCAAGAACGCAGGAGGGGAGGAAAAGCCAACAGATTTCATAAGCAAGACCATGAATCCAGCGGAGAGGAACTACACCAGATCGAGCAACTAATATTAGCATTGGTGTTTTCAAATACGAAGCTTCCAGACGTATTTCCAAACCCACAAGATTAAGTTATTACAAAGTCCTCCATAGATAATCAGAAGGACAATCGCCACTCTGACGCCCTGAGTACATTGCTTCCATGCCGACAGATTTCAAGCGTCGAAGGCATCGAGTTATGAGAGTCTTAATGCCTTCGATGCGAGACCGTGGATATCGGCGCACATGTCGCTACAACCACTACCGATCAATATCGGGCCGATGGTTGGTGGAAACCGATTCACGAATACCTCGAAACAGAAAGTTGCCCAGGGCGACCCGAGATCAACAAAATCAAAAGCAAAGCAATGGTACGAACTTCGAGAGACGGCATCCTATACGGAAAAGTCATACCTGGACCATTACTAAGATGCCCTGAGTAAAGAAGAAGGGCATACGATCCTCAACGAATTGCACTATGGGGCAAATGAAACCACACCAGGCCGTAGCCTAGCGGCACGAGCTAAAATCATGGGATACTTAAAGCCGTACATGAATGAGGATGCAAGGCATATGGCCCCTCGTGTACGACGAATGCCAAAAGTTTGGAAAAGATACATGCACGGCGGTAATATTTAAACCCCGTTATCAGTCCTTGGCCCTTTGCTAAATGGGGGATCGACATCGTGGGACCATTGCACGTCGGATCGGGGCAGAGGAAGTACCTAATTGTGGCCACCGACTACTTTACTAAATGGGTTGAGGCCGCTCCTTTGAAACATATCCGGGATAAAGATATCTTTCGATTCATCTGGGAACACATCATATGTCGCTTTTGGAGTACCTAAAGCAATCGTCTCGACAATGGGAAACAACTACGGGGCAAGAACATCGACCTCGCTTTATTCAACACCTACAATATCCAAGAGCAAGTCTACGCCCCTTACACCCAAAGCAACGGACAAAGCGAGATCACGAACAAGACCATTGCCGATAACATGAAGAAGAAGCTTGACGGAGAATATGGAGAATGGTACGAAGAACTTTATAACGTCTTGTGGGCATATCGGACGACTCGCAGAGAGGCAACCGGATTATCGCCTTTCATGTTAACATATGGAACTGAAGCAATCCTTCCCACGGAAGCAATGATACCTACCACAAGAACCGAAGCATGGAGACGAAACATCTCAGCAGATCTTATCTTGGCCAAACTCGACGATCTGGAAGAAACAAGGGAGATGGCCTTGCAAAAAATAGAAAATTACCAGCGAAGAATCCAGCGAGAATACAACAAGCGGGTTCGACCGAGGGAATTCCAACCTAGGCAGTTGGTACTGAAGGATCTACCCGATTATGAACGTGATAAAAAAAGGTGGAAAGTTAGCAAAGACGATGGGAAGGGCCCTACACCATTGTCGAGAAAGTCGGCGAAGGGCGTACAAGATACTAAAACCCGGACGGAACACCCGAGCCACGACCATGGAACGTAAGGCGATTAAAACTGTATCACCCATGAGATCAGGTATGATATATTGTCATTTATTTCCGTGAAAGGCCACGTGGGGTTGGAAATATGACAAGTGCGTCTGAATGGTCGTTTCGAACCCGGGGCGACGGCATTGTGCAAGTGCCGAGGCGACTTACACTAATCCGGGTGATTCGAACTCCTGGGCGATGGCATTGTGCAAGTCCCAGAGGTAGTCCTAGGGCCCCGGTGGTTGGAAACCAGTGGCCGATTGTAGGGCATGAGTACTCGACAATCGAGACAAGTCAACATTTCTCCCCGCGCAAGTGGCCGAAATCACTTGCCCAAGAAAGTTAATCGATAACTTCTTGGGAGATCGATCCCCATAGAAGTTAGGAAAGACCAACTACCTCCCACTAGATCTTGAAAGACGGTGATGAGATACCTCAATCGGGACATGGCATTGGGCCCGATGACCCTCCTGTTGAGTGTGTTCGACAGAAACGACATTTATGATTAACCAACTTACTTATGATTATGCAGGTATACGTAACTTAGTCGTGAGAATAAACCACATATCAACATCATAACATAAACAAAATAGTAAACAGGATAGTAATGTCATAAAGTAACCAAAGTCGGCGACGCAGCACCCCAAAGGTGTTCGAGCGAATTACAACCCATGGGAAAGGGTAAGATAGCGACGCAACGACGCAAAATACATGTTCACTCTTTAGGAGGAACAGGCCCGGAATCGCCTTCTTAAACGGCCGCATCGGCCGCTTCTTATCAAGCACGCTTCACACCGCTTTAATCTTCGAGACGAGTTCATCATTAAACCTCGCTTTCTGAACGTGGAGATCCCGTGCTAGGCCGCATTGACGCCGCTTCAGCCGTGGCCACTTGCCCGAGTAATTGCGCCTCCCTCCCTTTCAGTCGAGCATTCTCCTCTTCCAACGATGCCACTTTCCTTTGCTTGGCTGCCAGAACACGAGAGTGGTCAGTCACACATCAACAACATGGAAACAATAACAAGGAAGACACAACATAAAGTTCACCACCTTCTAACAAAGGGGTGACTACTCTAACATTTTCTTCAGACTCAGACAAGCTACACTCAAGGGACGAAATCTTGGAGGAAAGTTCTAGATATCGTTGTTCGTTAAACTCGTTGGAGGGGCAGTATTTCTTATGATCACTCCAATCGGCCCTCTGCTGGGAATGGGCTAACTGCAGACTTGATAATTGAGCACGAACCCACTCCAACTCCTCAGAAACCTCCTTGAACTTTGCCAGCTTCAAAAGGGATTCATGATTACACTTTTCAGCAGCGTTCTTCTCTCCCAGAATTCGAAGCCGGTTTGCATGCAAGTGTTGAACCCGACGTCTTAATCGACCACACCGATTCTCAGTTATCGGCCACAGAAATTTTCAACGACGACACCTTGGGACTGATCCAAGCTCGCCCTAAGATTGTCGATCTCCTGGAACGTATTCAAAAGTCTCGTAACGATGCAGTCTGGATTGAAGATCCTCAATCTCGATCTCTAAGCGATCGATCTTACCATCCTTATTAACTATCCTCTGTTGTAAGTTCGAAACGTGATCCCGTTCAATGTTAAGTTCCCTTTTCAACAAACGATAACTCGTGGCAGCGTCGGCCTCCGCACTAGAAGATTCGGCTAGGCAGGTAGTACTAAACTCAGGATATTGGCACTACAAGATCAATCATAACTAGTTGAAAGTAAAATGAATACCTTTGGGTCTCGCCAACCATTGCTTCTCCAACCCCCGGATCGCTCACGTTCCTCGCTGTAACAAGAGGCGAAGGCCCTCTCTTTCGGCGACCTCCTACTGTTGGATGGCGACATTCAACAACGAGCGGTTGATATCCTACAAACACCATCATGGTCAGCACTTACCACAAAACATGAGGGCGTCATCCGAACAACTCAACTCACCAAATAGATCAAAGGTACTTTTCAAACCAACTTCATACAAAGAGACAACATTGATCTTCTCCTCCTGGACAGAGAGGCAAAATCGGGAGAAATAAGGGCCCAAGAGAGTTGCACATAGGACCCGAAATGGTGAATGAGGTCTTCTTTGCCTAAATTAGGGAACCACTAAAGAAAATGCACTCCAACAACTTGCCTCCGACAAAGAACATTCTCTATATCACGATTGCTCACAAGGTTTCCACCACCACCCGACTTCTCCGCTTGTCCCAACTCATCTTCATTACCGTCGATATCATCCTCCTCATCGAAAAGACCATCATCATCATCACCATCGACACGACGTACACAACGCCATCGAGAAGAACAATTCCCTCATCGGTCATCTCCCTGGCACGGTCTCTCCGGGGAAGGTACATCATCCTTGAGTTCCTTGCCCCCTCCCTTTGGGTTTTTCACCTACAAGGGTAGACGAAACATCGAAGACTTAAGGCGACTTCCTCGGAAATGTGATAAAGGAATCCGATCATCGGGATCCTCACCGTCCCTCGCCGAAGCACCACCAGACCTTGTCAACCTCGCCTTTCGCGTATGAGCCGATGTCGAACCATGCAAGGCAACAAATAGGGGCACGTAAATGTACGTCAAATAAAGAATGAGTATATTTGTTACCTTCTGTCTCCTCCTCTCAGCTCCTGCAACTCTATCTCTCTTTCGAGGAACAAGAGACTCAGTAGGAACACCTTGGGACTTGGTCTGAAAAACACCAAAATTAAAACATCACCCCACGAATCGCCCGAGCCAATCGATCAAGCTAGAAGACGGGAAATACACTTACTCGATCGATATTGACCACCCGGAAAGGATAAAACTCGGCCGAGGAGGAAATTTTCCACTCAGAAGAGGACCAAAAATAACCAATGGAACCCGATCCCAAGACGCGTCACTAGTATGATGGGCATGCCTATTGGAACTCTTCCCCTCAGGATCCTCGTCCAACAAAAGCTTCGTGGACACCTTCGGGAAGAGTCTTATGGCGATGAAGACTAGCAGCAAACCCGACGAGGTCACCATTGGTAGCGGTCCCGCTCCGATAATTATCAGCAAAACTGGCAGGAGTATAGTCGCTCGCCTGGGAAGGATCGTAAGTAGACCAAGTAGTAGGAGCACACTCGCCTAGGCTACGCCTCTCCCACTCGGACAGAATAGGAAAGTGTTGCCATTCCACTGAGCCAAGGCGCGGGACGGGCGAATCTTAGAAAGGGCCTCGTACCAGAATGGGCGGCTAGGATCATACAAAGGAAAATGCAGCCCGAGCTCTAGCTGGCCCCTGGTGACAATGGTCGCCTCGGCCGAATGAGGAAATTTCAAAACATCGTCTTTTTTTTCAGAACACATTTTTGGCCTGACAAGAGCCTGACGTCATATCCATGGAGGTCGAACTCATCTTTTAACTGTTGAACGAATTGCTTATCCGACAAGTCTTTAGTAGCTCTCTTGTCAGCCCTACAAGAAAACGAAGAAGGATTATCAGGGAAGATAGAATCTAGAGCACGATAATCATACTTGGAAGGACTCTCTACAACAAACGAGGAATCAAGTGATACGCCGTCTTCATCAAAACACATAACTCACGCACCTTTTTTTCCGTCATCGAATGAGTTGAAGACGCCATGAAAGTTAGTAGAAGAAACGACAGGAGGGGCAAAAATACAGCCGGAATCGGAAGTTGCGACGGTAGCAGAAACAAAGAAGACACAGGACAATGGAGAAGGAATGAAGGAAACTCGTGGGGAAAATAACTAATGGCAAGGAAAAGGAGGCAGATGAGAATGGAGAGAGAGAAGAGAAAACAAAATTGACGAAGGAAAGTGTAAAAGGAAAATAAGGTTTAAGGGACGAGCTTATAAACCTTACTGTGGTAACCGACGAGGAAGGTAAACCGGTTGCAGAATCGAAGGAGGTGGGGAACAGCATGGCGCGAAACCCGGCATGACCAAAGACGTGCGAAGACGAGGCGGTTTCTTCCCCACGTGTCGATTACACGAGCGGAAGAAGGGGCATAAATGTAGGTGTAGATAATCCACAGGGACAGGTGGAGCCATCCTGGTCCAGGGCGCACCGAGTAAAGCAAAGTGCTAATAGCACCGAATCACCCCACTAGATCTGGGCACGAGGAAAGAGGAATGGAGACAGATCGAGAAGTCGACACAAAAGGGGAGAAAAGTTCTGATGTGATGATCTTCGGGTTCGAGGGCAATTAATGCACTGACAAAGTTGGTGAAGAGATAAGGAAAACTCGGTCAAAGTAGGACTCGGCCAGGAATCTAAAAGACGACGTAGATCACCTCCACCTAACGAGCGATATCGGACGACGCTACCACTCGGCCAGATGCATCGACTCGAGCAAAGGGGAAGATCGGATGAAGCATCGGGTAGACACCCGAGAAGAACATCAAGGAAGCTGTATTAGGCCCATCACTGTAATATCGATGTATCACCGTCTTATAACTATAAATATAAATCATGTAGAGAGCTAGAGGGGTAAGTGAGAAGTGAGGGAAGAAAGCACACCAAGAGCATTGAGAGAAAACACACAATTTGTAGTCAGAAAACAAGTAATAAGATCATCCTTTCATCCCGTGGACGTAGGTAATCATGCCGAACCACGTATATCTTGTGTTTTCTTCTTCTCTTGTTTACTTAACTTCCTTTTGTACGCGTATAATCTCTTTGGATGTAGTAGTAGGTTTTCACCTCTACAAGCATAACGAATATCATTCTCTAAAAATATCTTAAGAACACCACGAGTCTCTTCATAAATCAATCCATTGGCATGTTCCACTTCACCTGTTCTTGTTAGTCTTCTAATATTATCTCTCTAAACCATCCTCTGTTGCCGTCTCTCAGGTATCTTTTGATTTTTGGCTGCTTCAAAGCAATATTCAAGCATGAGCAAGTGTTTCGATATACTGAAATCCTTCTAATTCATAGATATACCGATCAACATCATACATTTCCTTAAAACTCTTGTTTTTAAGGTCTAAGGATATCACCTTGTCCCTCCCTATCCGTAACATCAACCTTGACGAATCTTTGCCTTCCTCAATAAGCAGCACATCCAAATCAAAACGATTGAATATAGAAACTCTATTTAGTATAGAGGGGTATACAGTTGTTAATGGACTAAGATCAATGTAATACCTGACATTCCATCCCGTATAATCCGTACTCATCTCCCAAATGTTAACACGGGGCCTGTCGCCTTTACACATCTCCATAAGGTGAATATGTCCCCTACTCTCCATAAAGTATACAATATCTCCTTTGGAATGCGGCTACGTTGGCATTGCAATTGTCTTCATTAATTCACAACCAATATCAAAATAATGAAGAGTTGCCGTCCGAACTCCGATGTTCGATCCAGTGCACTGAACCATTCCAGTACACACCAGACTCCGATAATCTACCAGGCGGAGACAAGGGAAAAGGGACGTCTTTACCAGGTGGAGACAAAGGAAAGATGTCGCCTGCATCTCTCCAAGAGTCTGTCTTGGAAGAGTAGATCTCAATGCGATGCATATCTTTGCTGGTATATGCATTGTAGACACTCACAACTTCATAGTAACTTGATTTTGCAGGATCAAAAGCTATAGTGAAACTCCTCCGGACATAAGGAACACGAGTTTTTCTGAGTGGAGGTGAGGAAATGGTTCTCCAATTCTTCATGACATAGATTTTTGTTAAAGGAGAGCAAAAACGGATCCGAGGAGAGCGAAAATCGTTGTCAACTCACTGAATAGTGGTAACTCTATATAATTTTCCAACTCGGGCTAAAATAACCTTACTAGCCACACAAATGTTTCCCACGCTCAAAATCGAGTCTTAACTTACTGTAAGGCGCATGAAAACCTCCTCATCTTCCTCTTCTTCTGCAAAAAAATCTTAAACCCTAAAAGTTAACAACTCAATCAAATCAGCCAGACTGGTTTTGTAATTGAAAAAACTAAATTTAGGGAATCAAACCCTACTTGAATCAGATCTGGAAGCTTAGTTGGTTCACATTGGTAACCGTGAAATTTCACGTCAGTATATGTCACGGAGAAATATTATGCATGTTCAAACTTAAAATCAAATAACTTGTGATCAACAATGGAATCCTTAATTTGTAATTATAATTTAACGGACAAAGCTCTTCCCTATATATAATATAATGATCAAATTCAAAATTAAAATTTCATCAAAAAGGGATAAATTTGAGCTATATTTTCCTTGAACAAAAACCAATGGAAGTTAAGGTTAGTGGATTGTTAAAAATGTTCCTAGATTCTGAAAACTTTCTAAGCCTTCCATGGTCATGGCGGTGTTTTTGTTCGTGCGTATGGATTGGCAAAAAGATTAGACAATGTTTTCTGGTTTTTTCAAGAAGTGTGCGATGAGTTTGTGTTTCAATTTGGGCAATTTCGTCCGAGTCATCCAAATATATTAAAATTGTCCTAGTTAACGAGTTAACAACGATTTTCGCTCTCCTCGGATCCGTTTTTGCTCTCCCTTTAACAAAAATCATGACATAAGTTGTGCGATATTTTAGATTACGAATTAGACAAAGAACAAGACCATCGCAAGAATGCTCAAATTTTATAAGCGAGCCACGGGTAACACTAGTTGGAATATTAATGGGAACGTAATCAATACTGCTTCGTTCATCCATGACCAAAGTTTTACATTCTGTACCTAACACACGTGCTCCATCCATCAATCTTTCCCTCATATGTAGTGCAGGTATAGAAAGGAGACAACTCCGAAGATTCTAGTTTCTCTCATAAGTATGGATCAGATATTAGAGATAGCCATTGTTTTGATACGGTTTTGAATGCGCACAAAGATTTCACTGGTAAACAATATAGAATGTCCATTAGAAGATCACTATTGTTGCCTACACTTAATGCTGATGCAGTGATGCTGATGATCTTAACCTTTTGTTGCACAATTTCTTCTTCCTGGAAACTGAAAGCATCTTTGAATGTAAGAAAAGAAAAGGTTCTTCTTACCTGATATTGAAGCTCTCGTCTAGCTGGCCTGAAAGTTTACTCCGTAAACCCTAACTTTAATATTCCTATCTCGAAAATGTACTTGCCCTATAGTTTATAGGTACTGGGATAATGGGGTCCTAGTAGGTAATAAAAATAAAATCTAATCTTAATGGCCTCTTCTATAGGTCTAATTAGTAAATGTTGTTATAGGCCTTTTAGTTCAGATAATGAATTTTGCAAACTACAAGTAAGCAACCAATTCTATAGCAATACGCCCTGCAAGAAGCTATTAGAAGTAATCAAGATGAGCTTGACAGGGATTGTAAGGAAGCCATTGAAAATGTATGCTGCAGCTAAGCGATACATATACAAAAACATTCACAACTTTGATAGTTTAGCTGAATACGAATATTAGAATGTGAAAATAAAACGTACAAAAGACACATTTACTTTTCTCCCGTTGATAAAAATTAATAAGAAGCAGGAACTTCAAAACACGCATCAAATTTGTGTTGAGGTTTGCCTCCGAACAGGCAAAAGGTGCTCAAAGAAAAGTTACAACCCTTGATTCCGAGGTAAAAAATGGAGACGAGGAGGGGATCCCACTGATTCCAATCTCATTGAAGCTCTTTGTTTTCCAATTGTATTAACACATAAGAGGTTAGGATTATCTGGTACGTTCCTGCAACTGGATTTAAACGAAATCCACTCTGATTAATTACCATCGAAAGTGTAAGGTAACTCCATAATTACTCGAGTCCAAGAACTTAGTGGGTCCTTTTGTTTTATCATCATCAAATAACCATAACTTTGTGATACCACTCACCAATCAAAAAAAAAAAAAAAAAAAACCTTTGGGAGACCTAGCTGTCTATCCAATTCTAACAGTCCAACAGCATAAAAGATGGCGGATGAATAAACAACGCCTGATATTGAGTGCTGATTGAAACAGTGTTTGACGGTTCGGGGCTCAAATTTAATTTAAAATCCGCTTGGTGTTGGGCGGACAGTAACATAGCGCCCAGTGTTGTACGCAACTTCTATAACCTTTCAGATGAGAGATGCATTTTAAAACCACGTTCGTTGATATAATCTAATCATGCCCCTCTCGGGCGAACTTTTAAACCACGCCCAGATGTAGGCGCTACTAAGCGGACTTATAAAGCGAAAAATATTAACCTACCGACAAATATTCCCGCGTGAAAATCCCGCCTCTAATAGGAATGGGACCCACATCAGCCCATCTCCCAACCAAATGTTGAGAATCATTGATCTCTACCGTTGATTGCCATGTCGGGACTCTTTGCCGGATCTAATGTCGGTAGGTCTAGCACTTCCGCTTATAAAGTACGTTTGGTTGGGCGAACCGTAAAACCACAGCCAACCAGGCGGTCTTTACGTACATCTCAGACACCCATTCAATGGCTGCAAACTCTTAGATGCTACTTGTATTAACACTCAACCTCACAGTCTCATTCGGTTAACGCCTCATTATGTTTGATTCTAGTCCGGCTCGGCGACTACATTTGGTCCCGAACCCTAGAAAAGCCACACTATATTAACGCTTGTCCTTCATTATGTTTGATTCTAGTCTGGCTTTTAGTCCATGACTATGGATGCTCTAACTCTGATTGTTTTATGAAAACCAAACTGGCCGGGCTATTCCATTCAAATGTTTGTCAACGGAGCAAAAGTATATTTTAGAAGTCTGGTGCAGAAAAAAAAACACACACACACACTTTCTTGTTTCTAGAAATTATATGGAGGTTGGCTGTCAAATTAATCTGATTTTTTTCTTCCTGGTAAAACAATATTGTAACAAAAATATATCTTACAATGATAATTAGTAATTTTGCAAATGATCTTGAATTAGTTAAATTTTTGTCAGACCCTCAGTGTCAGATATCAACCATGTGTAGTTTATTTATCTTTTGAAATAGTTCATGCGTAGTTTATTTATTAAATACCCTATACATGAAAACTATCAAATACTCCTTCCGTCTCTAATTAACAGTCCTAATTGACTTTGTCAAAATATTAAGGAAATCCTATAAAATGTCATGACTAACCTTTAAATAGCCTTATTTAATGTTATGTTATTACCAAAATTAAAATTATGTAGAAATAATTAGAAGTTTTATTATGAATTTTATAACTATTCATAAATGTTTTAATTTAAAAAAAGAATGGCGATTAATACAAAGATATTGAATTAAGTTTATATTAAAAATGATTTTATGATTATAAAATATAAAGGGTATATCTGATAGTTTAAGGGGAAAATATGTCTATAAACAGAGCGGACAGTTAAAAAAAGACAGACCAAAGTAGAAATTAAGAACAAATAAAAAAGACAGAGGAAGTAATTCACAAAATTGGTTAAAAAGACCAAAATCAACAATTTTTGAGTGAAAAAGACATGTAAAATTTGATATTGTTTAAATGGACGAGAATGTAAAAATAGCCAGGATGTAAACAGTTTCATCCTACCCACTTTCAAATACTTTTTCTTATTTTTAATTTATATCAGGATGCATCCAGTTTCATCCTCGCTCCTTTTTAAATTTAAGACACGATGAATCCAGTTTCATTCTTGCTATTTGGACAAATGACCCATTTTCCGCAAATAATTCGATTACAATTAGCACATAAATTACCCATATGAATTGCAATAACAATATACTTTACTTCAATAATAAAATGAAGATCAAATATTGCAATTTGCAAAAACAACTAAATCCTTAGCAAGAATCTATGATTTTACAGATGTTTTTCGGGCCTCTAATAACAATTTGCAAAAACAATTCAATAATACAATTTTTACAGAAAGAGATGCAACAAATTTATTGAGACTAAAAAAAGAGACACAATATGATTATTGTCTCGCCAAATTCGCCAGAAAAGGACATTAAAATTCATAAGAAAACACGTATTGGAGCATATTTGAATTAGTCATACAATCAGATTGGAAGAATTTTGGTATCAAAAAAAAAAAAAAAAGATCGGAAGAATTTTGGATGTCTATACAAATTAGCAAGAACACATAGCTTACAAAAAACAAATTTCGCAAAATGACTAATAAAAATTAAACAAAATAAAGATTACAGCAAAACTTTGAAACAACAAGAAGTGAATACATTCTCAAAAGAGAAAATACACAACAAAATTTTAGATCCCTTTCCATCTTTTCTTGCTCCTCATCTTTTTCTCCTATTCCTCTAGAATCCTAATCTGTTCTAGCAATCTATCATCATACCCAACCCTCTCCTCAAGGTGCGCCAACAATAAAACACAGCACCTACTCACAAAGGATTTTATGAGATGTGGGAAGATTAGGAAGCAGCGAGAGGAGGTACAAAATATGCAAAGGAGGAAAGATTAATTGAGAACTAGAGAAGAGACAGAGGTAAAAATGTGGAAAACCAAAAACAAACAAATGAACAAAGAAGAAAATCAAAAGTCAAGATGAGAAGATAAAATTGTATCATTGTTTTGTTCTTAGAGGATAAATCATTATACTGAGATTCAAAGATTATTGTGGTTTTGTACACAGTAGGGTATTTCCAAGGTACACATAGAAGTAGGGTGTAGAGAACTAGTTCTTAGAAGTAGAACACAATTTCCCACAATGATATCACTGAGTCCTTGCATTGGGAAAGGACCCCTATTTATAGTTATTTCCTCAAATGGGGATGTCGTGTGTGTGTCCTTTTACCTTTCCTTATCTTGCTATCGCCTCTTCCGACTGCATACAACCCGTACTTTAAGTTTCTAAGATCCGTCCTTCACGACTTCTGCACGTGCTTTCGAATGTTGTGAGGGATAACCTGTTTGGTAACATCCCTTCTAGGATATGGGGAGGATCTGGTGTCTTCCTTGGCATGGGATGCTGTTTCATACTCTCTTTTCGATATGGGGAGGCCGCACTCATTCCCTGGTATTTTTCAAGTATCTACATTAAGTCCCCTGGCTGTTTGGGCGAGGCGTTTAGCCTTCTCAACATTCTATTGCTTCTCTTTGGTGCTTTTCTTAGGCGACCCCCCTTGGACTTGCGGCTTTCTTAGCAAGTGATAGACGCATTTATGTGTCTATTTTGTTCTCAATTATGTATATTGTTAGTGTTCGATTTTGTTCTTATTTGGTTATTTTATGTTTTTGTAGGTGTTTTTGGAGAAATACACTTGTGCGTGAAAATTGGCTCGAAAAGTGGTATTTGCGCTCGTGGGAGAAAATTACTATTCGGACTCTCAGTTTAGATAAGGGGCAACCTCAGGGCACAGGCTATTCGCACCCCATCAGAGGATAAGGGGTGGTCATCTTCAACAATTCAAAAATGTTTTGGCGGGAAAATATTTGGTTTTACCTGCTATATTTCTGGATCGAATCTGCAAGTATTCTAACGAGACTCAATCGCATATAAGTTTAACGGATTCATTTGGGCTGGATAATCGTTTCTCAACGAAACAGGGAGTGGGATATCACGTGATTGTTTGGCTGTATTTTTGCTGAGATTTAAATGGAGAATTTGTTGGATTTGAATTTGGACCGGCCTGTTACATCGAAACAGGCTTGGTAGTATGCGTAACTTCGAAGGGAGAGGAGATTTAAACGAAGATTTTCTAAAACGAGGCGAGAGAGATATATCGGGGATTTCTTGGTTGTGTTTTGGGGAAGTTACTGTATTTTTATTTATATCGAGATCATTATATCTTCTTCTCATATTGAAATCACTTCTATTTGTGCTAATTCGTATACTGGAACTCTCGTTGTCACTACTATTTACACTTTCATTACAAATGTAACTATACATGTAACTATAATTGTAAAAAGGAACTTTCTAGTTCATTCATAAAAGAGCGATCGTTGTCAATCTCGAAAAGAAAATTTTCAATATTAAAATAGATCGAATAACTGTTACCATTACGATCCCTAACTAAAAAGATGTCATCAGAGATCAAACTCCGAATGTCCCTGACATCGAAAAAAGTATCCATATTATTAGCACTGGAATTATCACTATCGTCCCCACTATCAATATTTTTATCCCTATCATATATAACGGGATCTTCACTTCCACTGGTATTTTCAAAAGGACCAAGACTGTCCATTGATTTACTTAGCCCAGACCTATGTTTTAATTCCTCGTTAAACAACATCGAATGGAACCACCTTTTTTCCATAGAGCTTGCCTGCCCCCTATTTGAATGTAAATACAATAGATGAATAGTCATTCGATGAATAATCATTTGAATATATCCTCTCGGAATAAGCATATAGATCCAATAGAATAATTAACTAATCACGGATGAGTCTTGAAAAAAAGGATTCTTTTTTTGTGGGAATCTGGATATCACTTCACTATCAATCTATATGATGGAACCCTTTCTTCAATTAGAATAGAAAGAGAGGGTTATCCCGTGCCGTGTACAAATTCTAATCGAAAAGATTTGTTCTCTCCTAGGAAGAATTCTTTTTTGGAGAATAATAAGTTTCTATTGCAATGCGGAAGGAAAAGGACAATATACGGGACGGGGATAAAGCGTTGTGACCATTGGCTCGATTCGACCATAGTCCGGATTAAGGGGTATAGAAAATATTCTACTAATCCCATCTCAAGGATCCATAGGATTAATTATGGATCCAACAACAGAAGGATTTGAATTGTTGAGTCTTAGATCTTGTATTTAAGATTTTGTATACCGAAATCCAGTATGTATATATGCCTGGAAAATGAAATAGGAACCTTATTCGTTATTCGGCTCAATCCTTTTTTAGTAAAAGATTGGGCCGAGTTTAATTGCAATTCAATAAAAGGAACGAATGGTAATTACTGGATTACAAAGTATCCATTGCTTCAAATTCGAATTTGATTTCCTTCCATACTTCACAAGCAGCTGCTAGCTCAGGGCTCCATTTGCAAGCTTCACGGATAATGTCATTACCTTGACGAGCAAGATCACGTCCCTCATTACGCGCTTGTACACACGCTTCTAGGGCTACTCGATTTGCTACAGCACCCGGCGCATTACCCCAAGGGTGTCCTAAAGTTCCTCCACCGAACTGTAGTACAGAGTCATCTCCAAAGATCTCGGTCAGAGCAGGCATATGCCAAACGTGAATACCACCTGAAGCCACAGGCAGAACACCCGGTAGAGATACCCAATCTTGGGTGAAATAAATACCACGACTTCGGTCTTTTTCAATATAATCATCACGTAGTAAATCAACAAAGCCCAAGGTTATTTCCCTTTCCCCTTCCAGTTTACCTACTACGGTACCAGAGTGAATATGATCTCCACCAGACATACGTAATGCTTTCGCTAGTACACGGAAGTGGATACCATGATTCTTCTGTCTATCAATAACTGCATGCATTGCGCGGTGGATGTGAAGAAGTAAGCCATTATCTCGGCAATAATGAGCCAAGCTAGTATTTGCAGTGAATCCACCCGTTAAATAGTCATGCATTACAATAGGAACTCCCAATTCTCTGGCAAATACAGCCCTTTTCATCATTTCTTCGCATGTACCTGCAGTAGCATTCAAGTAATGTCCTTTGATTTCACCTGTTTCGGACTGTGATTTATAAATTGCTTCGGCACAAAATAAGAAACGGTCTCTCCAACGCATAAAGGGTTGTGAGTTCACGTTTTCATCATCCTTGGTAAAATCAAGTCCACCACGTAGACATTCATAAACCGCCCTACCGTAGTTCTTAGCAGATAACCCCAATTTTGGTTTAATAGTACATCCCAATAGGGGACGACCATACTTATTCAATTTATCTCTTTCAACTTGGATACCGTGAGGTGGGCCTTGGAAAGTTTTAACATAAGCAACAGGAATTCGCAGATCCTCCAGACGTAGAGCGCGAAGCGCTTTGAACCCAAATACATTACCCACGATGGAAGTAAACATGTTAGTAACAGAACCTTCTTCAAAAAGGTCTAAAGGATAAGCTACATAACAAATATATTGATTTTCTTCTCCAGCAACGGGCTCGATGTCGTAGCATCTTCCTTTGTAACGATCAAGGCTGGTAAGTCCATCGGTCCACACAGTTGTCCATGTACCAGTAGAAGATTCGGCAGCTACCGCGGCCCCTGCTTCCTCAGGTGGAACTCCAGGTTGAGGAGTAACTCGGAATGCTGCCAAGATATCAGTATCCTTGGTTACATACTCAGGAGTATAATAATTCAATTTGTAATCTTTAACACCAGCTTTGAATCCAACAACTGCTTTAGTCTCTGTTTGTGGTGACATAAGTCCCTCCCTACAACGCATGAATTAAGAATTATCACAACGACAAGGTCTACTCGACATTAATTATCCGTTAATGAAACCTTTAACAGGAATCTTTCACAAAACTCTCAACAAATATTATCAACTAATCAGAATGGTTGGTTGTTAGACCACGGTATTTGATTCGCCAAATACATCAACATCATTATTGTATACTCTTTCATATGTATGGCGCAACCCAATCCCTGTTTTTCAAGTTTCGAATGAAAAAAAATGAATCATAAATAGAGTTCAGGTTCGAATTCCATAGAAAATATGGGTGGGATTGTCTATAATGCTAGAGAACTGAAACGCTCCCTCATGGTTTTTATCCATATACCTCATTTTTTAGGTTGTGAAACTTGAAAATTCACTCATTGAACGAGTAAACAATTGAATTGGAGTCGCTTGAATGGTACCAACAAAATCAAGTGCTAACTCCTATTTATTATTGTATTGAATTAACCGTTATTTTTTTAAGGATTGGCGAATCAAATGATATTTCTGTTCCAACTTCTGCCTCTTCTTCTCCCTCTGAATCAAACTTTGCCTTGCCATATAATGGTTCAGTTCCTATTATTATCAATGATACAAGTCGGATCCTAGATGTAAAAATATTAAGAAGGTGGGCCTCCTTCTCCATCGAAACATAAAATTAATTGTCACTGATACAGGATATTTTAAAAAAAGGAATTAACCGAATTTGCCCGATGTAGAGGCAATCAAGAAAGCTGCATAAGTAAATATATAACCTACGGAAAAGTGAGCTAATCCAACCAATCTTGCTTGCACAATGGAAAGAGCCACTAGTTTATCTCTCCACCGAATTAAATTAGCCAAAGGTGTGCGTTCATGAGCCCATGCTAAAGTTTCAATCAATTCCTGCCAAGCCAATATCCACGCTAGGAAATTAAGAACATAAATCCAGTAGCCCAAACAAGATGTCCAAATAGGAACAAAGAAGAAAACAAACAAAAAATCATCGCCGTCTTCATCATCTCCATCTTCTTCAACAGCAGCAGCAGCAACAAATGATGAAGAAACACAAAAATCTCCGTCGTCTTCATCATCTTCAACATCAACAGTAGCTACATAGAAGAAAAACCAAAAAATTATCATCCTCCTTCATCGTTTTCATGAGCATCAACGAGAAAAAAGAAAAGAAAAAAATGGAGAGAAACTAGATCTCAAAAATGAAGGAGAGAAAGTAAATGCAAATAAGATATTTTCTATTGACTTTTTCTATATATATGATCCTTATCCAAAAGGGTATTTACACTACAAGGTGACATTTACATCATCCATGATATCGACCTAGGACCAAACAATAATTTTTAGGACCAAACTATAATTTATATTACCCAATAGGACCAAACGAGACATTTGACTGGGTCAATGGACTAGACTCTCTCTAATATATTATTCCTAGGACCTAATGGTATTTCCTACATTTAAAATCCGCTTGGTGTTGGGCGGACAGTAACATAGCGCCCAGTGTTGTACGCAAATTTTATAACCTTTCAGAGGAGACATGCATTTTAAAAGCCACACTATATTAACGGCTGTCCTTCATTATGTTTGATTCTAGTCTGGCTTTTAGTCCATGACTATGGATGCTCTAACTCTGATTGTTTTATGAAAACCAAACTGGCCGGGCTATTCCATTCAAATGTTTGTCAACGGAGCAAAAGTATATTTTAGAAGTCTGCGAGAAAAAAACACACACACACACTTTCTTGTTTCTAGAAATTATATGGAGGTTGAGTTGTCAAATTAATCGATTTTCTTCCGGTAAAACAATATTGTAACAAAAATATATCTTACAATGATAATTAGTAATTTTGCAAATGATCTTGAATTAGTTAAATTTTTGTCAGACCCTCAGTGTCAGATATCAACCATGTGTAGTTTATTTATCTTTTGAAATAGTTCATGCGTAGTTTATTTATTAAATACCCTATATATGAAAACTATCAAATACTCCCTCCGTCTCTAATTAGCAGTCCTAATTGACTTTGTCAAAATATTAAGGAAATCCTATAAAATGTCATGACTAACCTTTAACTAGCCTTATTTAATGTTATGTTATTACCAAAATTAAAATTATGTAGAAATAATTAGAAGTTTTATTATGAATTTTATAACTATTCATAAATGTTTTAATTTAAAAAAGAATGGTGATTAATACAAAGATATTGAATAGATACATATGGTGATAATATTTAAGATATTGAATTAAGTTTATATTAAAAATGATTTTATGATTATAAAATATAAAGGGTATATTTGATAGTTTAAGGGAAAAATATGTTCATAAACAAAGAAAGGACAGATAAAAAAAAAGACCAAAAGTAGAAATTAAGAACAAATAAAAAAGACAGAGGAAGTAATTCACAAAATTGGTTAAAAGACCAAAATCAACAATTTCTTGAGTGAAAAAGACATGTAAAATTTGATACCTGCTTTAAATGGACGAAATGTAAAAATAGCCCAGATGTAAACAGCTTATCCTACCCATTTTCAAAACTTTTTCTTATTTTTAATTTATATCAGGATGCATCCAGTTTCATCCTCGCTCCTTTTTTAAATTTAAGACACGATGAATCCAGTTTTATTCTTGCTATTTGGACAAATGACCCATTTTCCGCAAATAATTCGATTACAATTAGCACATAGATTACCCATATGAATTGCAATAACAATATACTTTACTTCAATAATAAAATGAAGATCAAATATTGCAATTTGCAAAAACAACTAAATCCTTAGCAAGAATCTATGATTTTGCCGTATGTTTTTCTGCCTCTAATAACAATTTGCAAAAACAACTCAATAATACAATTTTTACGAAAGAGATGCAACAAATTTATTGAGACTAAAAAAGAGACACAATATGATTATTGTCTCGCCAAATTAACGAGGAAAGGACATTAAAATTCATAAGAAAACTATTGAGCATTTTGAATTCGTCATACAATCAGATTGGAAGAACTTTGGTATAAAAAAAAAAAAAAAGATTGGAAGAATTTTGGATGTCTATACAAATTAGCAAGAACACATAGCTTACAAAAACAAATTCTGCAAATGACTAATAAAAATTAAACAAAATAAAGATTACATCAAAACTTTGAAACAGCAAGAAGTGAATACATTCTCAAAAGAGAAAATACACAACAAAATTTTAGATCCATTTCCATCTTTTCTTGCTCCTCATCTTTTTCTCCTATTCCTCTAGAATCCTAATCTATTCTAGCAATCTATCATCATACCCAACCCTCTCCTCAAGGTGTGCCAACAATAAAACACAACACCTACTCACAAAGGATTTTATGAGATGTGGGAAGATCGGGAAGCAAATGAGAGGAGGTACAAAATATGCAAAAGGAGGAAAGATTAATTGAGAACTAGAGAAGAGACAGAGGTAAAAATGTGGAAAACCAAAAACAAACAAATGAACAAAGAAGAAAATCGAAAGTCAAGATGAGAAGATAAAATTATATCATTGTTTTGTTCTTAGAGGAGAAATCATTGTACTGAGATTCAAAGATTATTGTGGTTCTGTACACAGTAGGGTATTTCCAAGGTACATATAGAAGTAGGGTGTAGAGAACTAGTTCTTAGAAGTAGAACACAATTTCCAACAATGATATCACTGAGTCCTTGCATTGGGAAATGACCCCTATTTATAGTTATTTCCTCAAATGGGGATGTGTGTCCTTTCTTACCTTGCCTTATCTTGCTACGTCGCTTCGATCGTACAACCGTACTTTAAGTGCTTCTAAGATCCGTCCTTCACGACTTCGCACGTGCTTTAGAATGCTTTTTATGGAGGGATAACCTTGTTTGCAACATCTCTCTTAGGATATGGGGGGGATCTGTGTCTTCCTTGGCATGGGACGCTCGTTTCATGCTCTTTTTCGATATGGGAGGCCGCACTCATTCCCTGGTATTTTTTAGGTATCTACATTAAGTCCCCTGGCTGTTTGGGCGAGGCGTTTAGCCTTCTCAACATTCTATTGCTTCTCTTTGGTGCTTTTCTTAGGCTCCCCCCTTGGACTTGTGGCTTTCTTAGCAAGTGATAGACGCATTTATGTGTCTATTTTGTTCTCAATTATGTATATTGTTAGTGTTCGATTTTGTTCTTATTTGGTTATTTTATATTTTTGTAGGTGTTTTTGGAGAAATACACTTGTGCGGGAAAAATTGGCTCGAAAAGTGGTATTTGCGCTCGTGGGAGAAAATTACTATTCGGACTCTCAGTTTAGATAAGGGGCAACCTCAGGGCACAGGCTATTCGCACCCCATCAGAGGATAAGGGGTGGTCATATTCAACAATTCAAAAATGTTTTGGCTGAAAATATTTGGTTTTACCTGCTATATTTCGGATCGAATCTATAAGTATTCTAACGAGACTCAATCGCATATACTGTTGGGATGGACTCTCTGTGGGATAAAAACCTGATTAGTTTTAACGGATTCATTTGGGTGGATAATCGTTTCTCAACGAAACAAGGAGTGGGATATCAGGATTGTTTGGGTGTATTTTTTGAGATTTAAACGGAGAATTGGTTGGATTTGAATTTGGACCGGCCTGTTACATCGAAACAGGCTTGGTAGTATGCGTAACTTCGAAGGAAGAGGAGATTTAAACGAAGATTTTCTAAAACAGGGGAAGAGAGATATATCGGGGATTTCTTGGTTGTGGTTTGGGGAAGTTACGCATAGAAAAGGAAGATATATCCTCTGGGATTATTATATGCTCAACTGGGGAGATTTTAGGAAGGATTGGAGGGTGGAATATGCGTAAGAGAAATAAAAAGGGAATAAAATCCGAGACTTGAGAAGAAAGGAAAACATGGATTAACTACAAGAATTGTGACACAATGGAGGGTATAAAAGCTATTGGGATTGACGTAAACAAGTGTCGAGACTTTGGGGGAGTTTTGGGGGTTGTTAGGAAAAAAGTACGAAGTTGCAGAGTCAAGAACAAAGCTGCAGGCGAGTATCGGAGAAGAAGAAAGAACAAGATCAGGACGATGCAGAAACCGTTACCTTTTCTTTTGAATTCCATATCTTTTGTAACAATTTCTCCAACAATTAGTTCAAGTTCGCAACAGCTCCGTAACCGTGAGTTCCGTAACAGTTGGTTTTGTAACAACTATCTCTGTTACAAACTCGCTGCATTATATTATTTTCCAATAAAAAACACCTTTTGAGCCATGTTTCTATCTTTTGGGTGTGTTTTCGACATGAGGAGCCAAACCCCAACACTGGGACGACGGAGGAAGCTGTAATTCATCCATGTGGTAATTTATTTAATTCTTTATTTACTTTTTGCACCGATTTTTAATTGATTTATGATTTTTACTAATTAGTTGTGATTTTGTCTGATGACGTATGCTTAGACTTAGAGCTTTTGATACGTCATGCTTATGATTTACAATTAATCTTTTACAAAATCTACCTAATAAAAGAAATAGAGTCCATAAAAGAGTTAGAAGTGTTAATGAATCAATATACGAACCAATTGAATGTGATTAATGGTGGAATCCTGAGTCTCAGTACCTCTCGTTATCGTGACAGTCTTTGTGAATATATTTTCTTTGTTTTTAGTATTTTCTTAAATCAAACCTTTACAAACCCGAGTTGAACGAACTTTACTATCACTTATACAACAAAAATTAAAACCACATCAATTTTTGTCTTCTACCACGGACTTGTATTTAGGTTTTAGGTTTTAGAGTTATTTCTATTTTTATTTTTTATATTTTTTTTCTCTTTTACTCCTTTGGTATTTTTCGATTCTTTTCGATTTGGAGCTTGAAGAAGCTACAAGGAAAGAAAAAGTGTTATAAAAGGAAAGCATCTTCCAAAGAGGGGAAAAAAAGGAATTCAAAAGGAGTAAAGAAGAAGATTTTGTATATAGGTATTTTGTTTTATTTTTTAAACTGGGAATAGGGTTGTATTTTTTGTAATTTTTCTTTTTATTTTTTGGACACTTTTTGGCCTTTATTTTTGGACTTGGACTTTATTATTTTAAACCGAAGGAAGGTTAAAAATTAAATATAAATTGTTTGCAGGAAGGACGACGATTACGATCTTTGTCTCGGCCTCGGGTTCGTACAATCGACATAGAGCCGGTGGTCCGGTCGACTTCAACGGTTTATCGCCCGTCTGGCACGGGAGGTAGAGACTTTGTCCACCCACGAATCCCCTATCGGTGGGTTTTATTTTGTGTGACAATTCACACCTATGCAATAGAATGTCGAACCTGGTATTACAATAGCCAATACAACGAATATCCAGAAGTGAGTTTCAAAATGGACGCACTACTTTGACCATAATGTGAATAGTGGTTTGGGAACATCGCTTTATTGTTAGTAATTCACGGCAGAGACCAATTACTATCCATACGCCCACCGGTCATACGA